>JAKCPB010000496.1:0-135362 GCA_021442155.1 Cymbidium sinense | reverse complement strand
TTTTTAGTTTATCATACTTTATTTAGTTTAGGTTTAGGTTTAGGTTTAGTTTACTTTCGGTTTAGGTTTTGTTTTTATTTATTTTAGTTTAGTTTATTTTAGTTTAGGTTTAGGTTTATTTTATTATTATTTTAGGTTTAGATTTTTTTTAGTTTGAGGTTTATGTTTTATTATTTATTTATTTTTAAGTTTTATTTATAGGTTTACTTTTTAGATTTAGGTTTTTATTTTGTTTTTATTTCATTTTATTTTAGGTTTATTTTATTTTTATTTTAGGTTTAGTTTTTATTATATTTAAGTTTTTTATTTTTTTAGTTTAGTCTAGGTTTTTATTAATTTTATTTTAGTTTAGTTTTTTTTATTTTTTTTAGGTTTAGATTTATGTTTAGGTTTAGGTTTAGGTTTTAGTTTATGTTTTTATTTTATTTTATTATTTTATTTTATTTTGGTTTAGGTTTTTTCATTTATTTTAATTTTAGGTTTTATTTAGTTTAGGTTTAGATTTTTGGCCTTTTAAGGTTTAGGGTTTAGGGTTTGGGGTTTAGGTTTAGGGTTTAGGGTTTTTGGGTTTAAGGTTTAGGGTTTAGGTTTAGGGTTTAGGTTTAGGGTTTAGGGTTTAGGGTTTAGGGTTTAAGTTTAGGTTTAGGGTTTAGGGTTTAGGGTTTAGGTTTAGGTTTAAGGGTTTAGGTTTAGGTTTAGGTTTATTGGGTTTAGGGTTTAGGGTTTAGGTTTTAGGTTTAGGTTTAGGATATTGGTTTATGGTTTTGGGGTTTTATTAAGTAAACTAGGTTTAGGTTTATTTATTTTTTATTTATTTTTTTTTTTTTTATTTTATTTAGTTTAGTTTATTTATTTTTTGTTTGTTTAATTTAGTTTAGTTTTTATATTTTAGTTTATTTTTTCAGTTTAAGTTTAAGTTTAGGTTTATTTTTTAGTTTAGTTTATTTTATTTTATTTTTTAAGTTTAGGTTTTTTTTTTAGTTTTAGGTTTATGTTTTTATTTTATTTTTTAGGTTTAGGTTTCAAGTTTTATTTGAGTTTATTTTTAGGTTTTTTTAGTTTAGGTTTAGGTATATTTTTAGTTTATTTTATTTTATTTAGTTTAGGGTTTAGGTTTAGTTTATTTTAGGTTTAGGTTTAGGTTTTATTTATTTTTTTAGTTTATTTTAGTTTAGGTTTAGGTTTATTTTATTTTATTTATTTTAGGTTTAGGGTTTTAGTTAGTATAGGTTTATTTATTTTTATTTATTTTTAGGTTTAATTTTTAGGTATATTTTTTAGGTTTAGGTTTTTATTTAGTTTTTATTTTATTTTATTTTAGGTTTATTTTATTTTTATTTTTCATTTAGGTTTTATTTTATTTAGGTTTTTTATTTTTTGGTTTATTTTATTTTTTAGTTTAGTTTAGGTTCTTATTTATTTTATTTGAGTTTAGTTTTTTTATTTTTATTTTATTTTACCTTTATTTTTAGGTTTAGGTTTTTATGGTTTTAGGGTTTAGGGTTTAGGGTTTAGGGTTTAGGGTTTAGTGTTTAGTGTTTAGGCTTTATGGTTTAGGGTTTTTAGGGCTTAGGGTTTGGGTAGGTTTTAGGGTTTAGGGTTATAGGTTTTAGGGTTTAGGGTGTAGGGTTTAGGGTTTAGGGTTTAGGGTTTAGGTTTAGGGTTCAAGTTTTAGTTTATGGTTTAGGGTTTTTGATTTTTTTTTAAGAGAGAACAAATACAGATTCAACATTTCTTCTTTTCGATTTTATCAACCAAGTCACAAATAAGGGAGGTAATCGAATGACCTCCTTGAGGCTAGCTAAAGCCTCATGTTCCCGGATGTTCATACCCATTACCATTCAATCTTACATAAATCAACACATGAATAGAGGAAGAGAACTCAACATTCATACTTAAGCTATAAGCACATGCATTTCTTATGTATTTATAACTATCATCATAACACATATTATTATTCATTTATAAGCTTTTGAAAAATACATTTAGATTTAATAGTGATAATAGCCACACATATATTAAATTAAATCAACACATGCAAGCTTACATAAAGGAAATCCATTTTATTTTACTTGATTTTGAAAACATGGATGCATGAATTCAAATGACATACCAAATTTTACATGATTGGAAGAGAACAATCAAATATAAGCATGATTCATTCAACCTAACTAGTTCTTAAGGACAATCAAATCAAGTAAGATTATTTAAAACAAACCAAAGCTTTTTTATTAATTAAGTTTTGGATTTGATTGATTTAAGAAAGAGAGAAGAAATCATCATTTGTTGTTTTAAACCCATTCCCACATTAGTGATTTGATTTAATTTAAGGAAATGTAATTAAGTTGATTTTATCATTTAATTAAGTTGAACTCTTAATTAGATGAATTAATTAACCTTACATGTCACCTTAAAGTAATTAACTAAATAATAGTTGATAGATTAAAGGACTTAATAATTACTCTTATGGTTTTCCTACACATGTGGACTAACCATAATTTCATTAAACTCCTTTAGGTGCATGATCTACGTCATGAGTGAGGAGAATGGAGTTATGCGCCATTGCTCACTTGATTTGAGCTTACCGAGCTCCGATCAACTCTAAAGATCTCACACTTTCATGACATCGATCGAGAGGGATCCAGATCAAGATCATGAGATGCAAGTTTTCTTGAAGCTCTATTTTTTACTAAGGATTGGTTTTGAAAGCATAACTCAAGGGTGGCGGCTCTATTGAGAAAGCTTCATCTAGTGGAAAAATGTCTGTTGAGCATAATTAGATCAATTCCTTGGCGTTCTCGAGATGGCCAAGAATAAATGATTTGGAGCTCGACTTTGATGTCCCACCTCGGTGCTTCGAGAAGCTTGAGATTCATTCTTGCTCAATGAGGCCTAGCAAAGTTAATTTGAGTTTGATGGAGAAATATGGAAGTTAGGTTAGAAATTGGAGTGTCCTATTTTGTGACGGACGGGAATAGCTTTTTTCGATCGATGAACAAGCTTGGGAGCTTAGGGAATGGTTATAGTGGGTCATCTTGGGTTGTTAGGGCTTTGTGGGATGATTTTTGTGTGTGTTTGAGTGGAAACGAGGGGGTGTATACCCCCTTTCATCTTGATCGGATGGTCGGATCAAATTTGTCTTCTAGTGGCTGACCAGCCATCTCAGGGAGTCATGGGTGGTAGGGAGTAGGTGAGTTAGCTCGACTTGGTTGGTTGAAGGTGTGGAGGTGGCTGCCAAAGAGGAATCATGGGTGTTCTATGGGTTTTAAATGCTCCAATGGGGAGGGTGAGGTTACCTCCATTAGGAGGGAGGAAGAAGAGGAAGAGGCTGATGATTATCACAGGGGTGGAAAACCTCATTATTGTGGCCACTAATAGGAGATATGTCCAACTACAAGGAGTACACACCTATCCATATAAACTTAGAATCTAGTTCATGGGATGAGTCTTATATGGTTAACACCAGACTCTTTTGATAGTAGATTCCCTTGGAGGTGACACTTGAGCAAGATAGCGATGAGAAGGCGGGCTAAAGCAAAGCATAAGTGTATCCAAGTCTATATTTAAAATAGTTCAGCATCAGTTGGGAACCTTAGCTCTAACCCCACTTTCCTCTCAAAATGTTGATAATTTGG
This sequence comes from Cymbidium sinense, assembly GCA_021442155.1. Lineage (NCBI taxonomy): Eukaryota > Viridiplantae > Streptophyta > Magnoliopsida > Asparagales > Orchidaceae > Cymbidium > Cymbidium sinense. The sequence goes on along the minus strand of JAKCPB010000496.1, from coordinate 131,727 downwards.
TAGTTAAGGAAGCCCCTAAGTCATCCATAGGTGTGAGGACTCAGAGGTTCTTTTAGGGAGCATCATCCTCAAGTCAAGAAGTTGATGTAGAACTTGAGGATGATTCATATAAAAATTTAATAAAATTACCTTTTGATTGGTACTTTCCTTATGTTCATAATTTAGTAAAGAAAGTTTTAATCCCACATACTTGGTCAAAGCACAAGTCAGACTACTTTGAAAGAATATGGAAGAACAAATACAAAAGCTCTCAATCATGACCAGGACTAGGATTTGGTATAGTGGGTCAAGTTGATGATGACGATTACTGCTTAGTCCATACTAATCATTTGGAATTTGATAGGTTCTTTTCAAATCACATTAACTTATATGAGGAGCTATGCTTAGAAACTTCAGATGATCCAGATAATTTTGAAGTCAAAGATGCACCACTAGAGTTTGAAGAAGAGATCAAGTAAACCATCGATGAGCTCAAGGAAATCAACTTAAGAATTAAAGAAGATCCATGCCTGACATACATCAGTTATTTGTTGAATGAAATTATAACCAATGACTTAGTTAGGCTATTGACTAAGTATAAGGACTGCTTTACATGGAGTTATGAAGAGATGCCTAGATTGGCTCCTAATGTAGCGATCCATAAACTAGCATAGAACTTGCTAACCTTTCAAGCAAGCTCTAGATCCATGTGATTAGACATAGAACAACGGTCATTTATGAAGTAAAAAAATTGATCGATGTTGGCTTCATCCAAGAAGACAAATACCCTACAGTTAGTTAGTGTCATCCCGGTTAAGAAAAGAATGAAATTCACATATGCATTGATTTTAGTGATTTAATTAAGGCATGACCAAAAGATGAATTTTCACTACAAATCTCGGAGCTGATGGTGGACATTGCTTCAGCTTATGCAGTCTTCTATTTCATGGATGGATCATCTATATGTAACAAAATAAAGAAATACTACTTTTAGAACCCCAATCAAAATCTATTGATATAAGGTCATGCCTTTCAGCCTTAAAAATGTTGTTGCTATATACCAGCGGGCTATGACTCAAATCTTTGGCAAACTCATTCATCATCTAGTCAAGTGCTATGCTGATGATCTTATGGTCAAAAGAAGAGAAAAGAAAGACCATCTCTTTGATTTGAGAGTAGTTTTCAATAGTTAAGATAATTTAACCTCAAAATGAACCCCGAAATGTGCATTGAGGAGAAGGAAATTGTGTTTTTTTGCGGAGATCGATGATATTAGAAATACAAAAGTTTAACTCAACTCAAATCATTCCAAGGGTAGTTGGCATATCTAAGATGCTTTATATCCAACCTATAGGAAAGATGTCAAATTCTCAACACTTGTAAAAAAAAGCCAAGTTCAAGTGGGATGATAAGTGTGAGCATGCCTTGAAGACATCAAGCATTACGATGATGCCTGGTTCTAGCGCCTATCTGGCGCAAGCAACTCATACTTTACACTGCTATGTTAGATGACTCCCTTAGTGCTTTGTTGGCCCAAGCCAATGATGAAAAGAAGGAAAATTCAATCTACTACCTCACCTATCATCTAATCCCTGCTAAGGCTAATTATCCACTCATTGAGAGGCATTTAGCTTTAATCTTTGCATCAAAGCTATAGTACTACATGCTTCCTCATAAGGTGAACTTAATCTCTAGGATGAATCCACTGATTAAGAGAAGACCCATGCTATCCGGATGGTTGGCATGATGGTCCATGATCCTCTTGCAGTTTGACATTACCTTCGTACCCCTTCATGCAGTGAAAGGACAAGCACTAGAAGATTTATTAGCAGAACACTCACTTCTTACTGACTTTCTTCTTAATGATGGTCTCCCCGATGAATAAATCATGAACTTAAAGGATACTAGCATTCCCCATAGGGATATGTACTTTGATGGTACAGCTTCCTCTTAAAGAGAAGAAGAACCATAATCTACTACTCCAGAAAGGCGAGGTAGGAATAGTTCTCTTAACTCAAGACCATGATGTGATGAGATTCTCATATCATCTGTCCAATCCTTGCACCAACAATGAAGTCGAATATGAGGCTCTGATTTTCGGTGTAGAGTTAGCCATTACTTTAAGCATCCAGAACATCAACATCTTCTTGAATTCTTAGCTAGTTATCAACCAAATCATTGGGTCCTATAAGGTTACAAAGCCCAAGCTCCATCACTACCATAAGTAAACAATAAATTTATTGGCCCAAATCCCAAAGGTTACCATTTATAAGATTCCTCGAGGAGAGAACATCATAGCATATGCTTTAGCCAAGCTTGCAAGAGTTGGCATGTGCGGAGGATGAGACCATATCAATAAAGGTCCAAAATAGACAAGTCTTATCCCTTATTGATATTGAACTCATCAAAAAGTACTCTCTTGAAGGGGAAGTTGCCATTTCTAAGAAGGATGAGGAGTTAGATTTGAGGCAACCATTCATGGATTACCTAAATAAAGGCAAACTACCTCAAGAGAAGTCCCAAGCCCATCAGATGAAGTAAGAGAGCATTTTCCTACGCTCTTGTGGATGGTGTCTTGTGGTCTTTCGATTATATGTTTATTTAGACACGCATGAAGCCCATAAGATCATGACCAAGGTACACTCAAGATTATATGGAGCCAACCAATCTGATCCAAAGATGAAAGTCAAGATCAAAGGACTAGGATACTACTGGTCATCGATGATTAAAGATTACATGGATACATCTAGGTGATGCAACTAATGTCAAATACACTGTGTGGTCCTACCCCAACCACCCAACATTCTACATCCTACATTGGCCTCATGGCCATTCGAGTGTTGGGGTACCAACATAGTGGGTCAGATCCTCATTCTTCCAAGGGCCATCAGTTCATCTTAGCTACTACTGACTACTTTTCCAAATGGGCATTAGTGATTTCATACAGATAGGTCATAGTTCAGCATGTGCTCTAATTTTTTAGGAACCATATCATATATAGGTTGAGTGCCTCGATGAATTATAACTGATATTGGTATTTTGCATTTAAGAGCACCGAGATCAACAACTTTGCCCAGAGACACATCATATTTTGGAGATATTCTTCCATCAACTACTTGAGGGTAAACGGCTTAGCAGAAGCCTTCAACAAAACTCTCATACAAATACTAAAGAAGACACTCGACATCAACAAGTGATAGTGGCATGAGCAGTTAGTTGAAGCCTTGTGGGCCTATCACACCACATATAGAACTCCAACTCACTCTACTCTTTTCTCCTTAGTGTATGGGTCCAGAGCCATTCTACCATTAGAAGTCCAACTCCCAACACTAAGGATAGCTATGGGTATCTAGATCACAGCAAAGTAGAATGTTAAGTTGCGGTTAGAAGAGTGCAAAGGATTGAAGGAGAGACACCTTCGGGCATGCCAAAACCTCGAGTTATAGAAAGATAAAATGATTCAAGCTCACAACAAGTTGGCTCATCCTAGAGCTTTTCAAGTAGGATAGCTTATTTTAGTTCTAAGAAGACTGATTGTTGCCTGTCATAGGATGGGAGGCAAGTTTGAACCAACTTGGGAAGACCCTTTTGCCATAGAGAAGAATACGAATGAGGATCTTATTAGCTTATTAATTATAAGGGAGAGCACCTAATTCTTCCAATCAATGGGCTCTACTTAAAGAAATAGTATAAATCATGTTTCAAAATAATTATCATCAATGAAAATTCCATTTGAATTCAATCTCTCTTCATGTTGAAAGTATTCTTGTTTGTGAATCCACCATGATGAGTTTAGGGTAGTAAGGAACCCGAGCGGCGTCCTACCCTTCATCAACACAACACAAACATAAACTATATACAAACATATAAAATAAACACATATCTTTTATATCGGGCTACTCTTAGTTAAGATAACGTGACCAATGGCATTAACTCAGTTGATTCTATAGGTAAGGTTGATGTGCTACCCTAGTAGTGTGTCACCCCAATGGTCTTCTTGCTTTGGAGGATGTAAGTCTACTATGCTTTCATTCCTTGGTAATCCACTACACACCATTGAGTGTCTTGTTAGTTTGGTAGGCCTTATTACATGGTTGATAAGCTACCTCATATTGGCTTCATTTAAGAGGACGTGAGTCTGCTACAATTTCTTCTTGAATTAGCCTTCAGAGGTGAGCATATTTGAGGATAAGTTCCCTAGTGGCTCCTTCCCTCATGACTACTTCAATTCTATGTCTAGTCCTTCCTTGGGCCTCCTCACTTAATAGTTGCTCTAGGTTAGATAGCATCTATCCCAACAACTATAGACTATCACGATGATTAGTTCTGCTTGGAAAGTTGTAAGTCTACATGCTTTCTTCCCAAATTGATCATTGTACGGTGACGAGCACCTTAGGTTGGTTGGTTCTCATTATGCTGACGGATACACCACTCATGCTGACGGATACACCTTAGGTTGGTTGGTTCTCACACCTTATGATACACCCACTCATGGATGTAAGTCTATGCTTTCTCCTTGAGTTGGCCAATGTACACTACAAGATTTCTTTTCGGGCTCAGATAACACTCCCCTATAGGCACTATATTTGGATCACGTCCTTTGCGATCCTATTTAGACACAACCCAAGTTACTAGTTGATTGAATAGTTCCCTTTTCCTAGTAACGACCTCTATGGTTAGATAATTCTTCTTATGGATATGAAAATTCTCCCTTGGTCTATTAAATCTGAGATAGCTCAAGGCTGACATAGCCCCTTCTCAGTGTGGTCCCTTGCACACCAACAAGGTCCGCACAATCAAATAAATAGAATATATATTCACTTGGGGATTTGGAGGACACCCTTAGCGATACCTTTTCCCAAGCAATCTATCTTTAGAGTGTTAGCAAAACTCCCATAGGAATCGCCTGACTACACTTGAGTTGATATAAGTCCCCAGTGACATTCACTCAGTAGTCACCCCAAAGTTGGGTTCAATTTGTCGTGCTACCAACAGGTCCCCAACGGTTATTCTCTGCATTAGAAGATGTAAGTATGCTATGCCTTTTTCCTATGACAACCATTACACACCGAAAGGAAACCCTTTAGGTTGGCTAGCTCTACCCCACATCTAGTAGACTATTTCGTTGGATTTGTAAATCTTAGATAGGACAAGTCTGATTTGTAAATCACACACTGACATGGTCCATAAATTAAATCTATCAAATTTCACTAAGCTCACATCTCCAGCAGATATGCCCATAAATTGAAATCAAATTAAACCAAACAAACCACATCAAATCATATAAAATTAAGATAAAATTAATCCTGACTACTTTTGAGTTGACATAAGTCTCCAATGATATTCACTCAGTAGTCACCCTAGGTCAGGTTCAATTTGTTGTGCATCCAACATGTCACCCTAGTGGTTGTTCCTCACTTTAGAAGATGTAATTCTGCTACCCCTTCTTCTTAGCACAGTCATTGCACAAAGGCAACCCCTTTAGTTGGCTAGCTCACGGTGAGACTATCCCTTTGGATTTGTAAACCTGAGGTAGGTCAAGGTGGATATAGCCCTTCTTAGTGGATCCATTATACACCGACAAGATCTATACATTAACTTAGATTAAATTAAACCCAATCTGACTTTCCTTAGTGGAGTTAAATCACACCCCTCTCATGAGTGGAGCCCCAAATCATATATAAATAAGTCAAATAAATAAATAAAATTCAAAATCAACCTCCGAGTGGAGCAAAATTAAACTAACTCCCCAAGTAGAGTCTAAATCAAATAAATCCAACCAAACTCTTATCTCGGATACATCCCCAAACAAATCTATGAAATCAAAATCCCAAATGGGATAGCTTCGGAAGCCCATATCTGTGATTTTCATCCTCATCAATTAAAATAAACAAATTAAAGTCAATTTGATCTTAATCCCTGGAGGATTATAGATTCTTATCCCTAGCAAATCTTCATTCCATAAATCATATAATCAAATCAAATTCAAACCTTATCCCTAGTAAATTTTCTTCCTCTATGCCCTCGACATAGACCCCTCGCATGTCATGTCTAATGCATGTGTGATCCCCTAGCGGATCTCCCTCCATGTCCTTGACATGAAATTCTAATCAAATCTTATTTCTTCTCTTATGCACACCTTTAATACTTCAACCAAAAGCCTAACAATGTATTTGCTCAAATTGCATCATCTTAACATTGTAATCAACATTTTATGATTTGTGATGGTGCTCAAACTATACAATATCATGCTATACATATTATAGTGTGAATTAACACACTATATTATATTATAATATATGATGTTATATTATAATTTTCTATAATATAATATATTATCTACACTCATTACTTTTACATTTTAAAATTAATTTTCTAAATAAATAATTTTGGTGTTGTTTCTTAGTGTGTGCCATGAATTTGGCCAAATTCCATCTCCACTTTCAAATTAACTTTTTTCTGAGTTTTGACCCAATTTATTATAACAAAAGTAAAACATACTAAAATTTACAATAACATTTAGTAATGCACCACCACATTCTTATAAATGTAATGTTATATTGTTATGTACATTATATATTAATATGCTTTCATATAATATATTATCTTACATTACACCTTAAAATGAATCACTTTAAGCAAAAAATATATAAAATTTGGTTGAAAATTGAACATTTATTTTGGATGAAAAATTCCATTCTTTTGATTAAATGACACACCATAGCACACCCCAATGATTTTACCTATAGATTATCCTAAATTTTGCCAAATCCCATCATCTCAGTCTATAAATAAGTATTTTTATAAATTATACCAATACAAACTCTACTGCATCATACTATAACAAACTAAAATATGCTAAACATAAGTAGTAATACACAATAGTATGCTATAATGCATGATGCTACACTATGTTATGACATCCTATGTTATAATACACTATAACATATTATGTTATATTATATTGTATATCACATCACAAGGAATTCCTTAAGATAAAAAAATCATAAAATTAGTCTAAATAATAAAAAATGATATAATTTAGTCGTATCACTTACATATTTTAAATTGAAATAATATATTATGATACCATGCTCTACTTATTATGAATTTGGCCAAATTCTACCATTTTAAAGTCCAAATCAACTTTTTTATAAATAATGCTAGTGTAGGCTCGACTGCATGATTATAAAATACCTAAAGAATTTAAAATGCATAGAATAATATACTATGATATATGATGTTATACTATGCTACAACATATAATATTTATTTTGAACATAAAATCTTACTTTTTATACTACAAGTGGTGTAGCATAGTTTTGGAACAACAACTTAATTCCCACTTCAAATTTAACAAATTTCATCATCTAACTTTTAAATCAATTTTTTAATGATTTATATTAATATAGAATATAGGGCACAATACCATAAACATTTCAAAATATCTTATAACATCTAAAAACACATCAATACATGCTCAAATATATGACGCTACATTATACTATAATATATGGTAATATAATATGATTTAAAGTTAGGGGTTAGGGTATTCAAATCTCTAATAGTCAACGGAAAGTCTCTTGAAGACATCTTCTTTAGCTACCATAACTATGTTAAGATTAGGTCATTCTTTAGATCTACTCTTAATGACATTTTTATTCAAGGTTTAGGGTTTAGGGTTAAGGGTTAGGATTAAGGGTTTTTTTAAGATTTAGGTTTAGGCTTTAGGGTTTTGGGATTATGGTTTAGGGTTTAGGGTTGTATGTTTTAGAGTTTAGGGTTTATGGTTTTGGGGTTTTGGGTTTAGGGTTTAGAGTTTTGGGTTTTATGGTTTAGGGTTTAGAGTTTAGGGTTTAGGGCTTAGGGTTTAGGGTGTAGGGTTTAAGTTTTAGGGTTTTTAGGGTTTAGTGTTTAGGGTTTAGGATTCAGGTTTTAGGTTTAAGGTTTAATTTTTAGTTTAAGGTTTAGGGTTTTTTTTTTAAGAACAAATTCATATTCAACATTTCTTTTTTTATTTCATCAACCAAGTAGCACCTAGTTTTCTAGGACACTGGCGATGACATAAATAAATAATTAGAACCTAGAGCAAATCAAAACCCTAGATAGTAGAACCATCTCTTAGACACTATTCCCAAGCGACAAATCATCGACAATTCAAAGAGACATGGTTAAGATGTATAAAAAAATGATTTAGTATACTTGAATTGAATGAAAATCGACACATAATAAGACTGGAGATGAAGGATTGCTTAGCCACCATTTAGTGGGATAATGGTTGTTTTTTGTTGTTGTTTAGTTTATTTATTTTAGGTTTATTTATTTTAGTTTAGGTATTTTATTTTATTTTATTTTTAAGGTTTAGGTTTAGGTTTATTTTTATTTTATTTTTTAGGTTTAAGTTTAGGTTTAGGTTTTTATTTTATTTTTTTTGTTTATGTTTTAGGATTTTATTTTAGGTTTACTTTTAGGTTTTATTTTTTAGTTTTGGTATATGCTTATATTTAGTTATTTTATTTTATTTTGGGTTTAGGTTTAGTTTATTTTAGGTTTAGGTTTTATTTATTTTAGTTTGGTATAGGTTTATTTTATTTTATTTTAGGTTTAGGATTTTTATTAGGGTTTAGGTTTTATTTTATTTATTTTTAGGTTTTATTTATTTTTAGGTTTAAGTTTTTTTATTTATTTTATTTTATTTAGGTTTTTTATTTTTAGTTTAGTTTTGGTTTTATTTCTTTTTAGTTTAGTTTTTATTTGTTTTATTTATTTTTTTTTTTAGGTTTAGTTTAGGTTTAGGTTTTAGTTTAGATTTTATTTTATTTTATTTTGTTTAGGTTTTTAGTTATTTTTATGTTTTATTTAGTTTAGGTTTAGCTTTATAACATTTTAGGTTTGGGTTTAGTTATTTAGTTTATTTATTTTTTTTAGGTTTATGGTTTAGTTTAGGTTTTATGTTTAAGGGTTAAATTAGTGTTTAGGGTTTAGGGTTTTTTAGGGTTTAGGGTATAGGGTTTGAGGGTTGAGGTTTAGGTTTGGTAGGTTGTTTTAGTTTATTTAGGTTTTTGGTTTTTTTTTTTATAAGAGAATAAATTCAAATTCAATATTTCTTCTTTTTGATTTCATCAACCAACTAATACACCAAGTTTTATGAGACACAAGTGACAGCATAGATAAAAAATGAGCACCCATAGCAAATCAAAATCCAGATAAGTAACCATCTACTATAGACACATTCCATAGCAGAAATTAGATTGGTCATTCTTACATTTCTCCAGTTCCATCAGAACCACCCCTCTCAGTAGCATGATCCACCATGATATCCCAATCTCTCCCTCACCCATGGTTGTAACTCCATGCATCCTCCATAACCACCTTCTACCACCACCTCCATATCCACACTCAGATCCCCCCACCACCACTTGATAAACTTTTCAACCTTCACCTCCACCAGATCTAGATTGACCGGTTGATTGTGATGTTCCTCAAGTTCTTCCCATTCTTAGGTTTAGGTTAGTTTAGGTTTATTTAGTTTAGATTTATTTTTTTAATTTATTTAGTTACTTTAGGTTTAGGTTTAGGGTTTGAGGTTTAGGGTTTAGGGTTTATGGTTAGGGTTTAGGTTTTAGGGTTTAGGGTTAGAGTTTGGGGTTTTTTATTTTATGGTTTAATTTTATTTTAGGGTTTAAATTAGGTTAAGTGATTAGTGTTTAGGTTTTAGTTTATTTAGGGTTTAGGGTATAGGGTTTAAGGTTTATTTTTTTTTTATTTTATGATTTTAGGGTTTAGTTATTTATTTATTTTAGTTTATATTTATTTTAGGGTTTTTTTTTTAGTTTAGCATTTAGTTTAGGGTTTTTTTTATTTAGATTTAGGTTTATTTAGTTTTATTTATTTATTTAGTTTATTTTATTTTATTTTTTTTATTTAGGTTTATTTATTATTTTATTTATTTTAGTTTATTTATTTTAGGTTAATTTAAGTTTAGGTTTTTATTTTATTTTATTTTTTTTTGGTTTAGGTTTAGGTTTTTATTTTTTTTGGTTTAGTTTTATTTTTTATTTTTTAGGTAGGTTTTTTTTTTATTTTATATTTTTTTAGGTTTATGTTTAGGTTTTTTTTATTTTATTTTTTTTAGGTTTAGATTTTAGGTTTTTTATTTTAGATTATTTTTATTTTATTTTTAATTTAGGATTATGTTTATTTTAGTTTAGTTTATTTTATTTAGTTTAGGATTAGGTTTAGTTTAGTTATTTTAGTTTAGACAGGTTTTATTTATTTTAGTTTAGGTATAGTTTATTTTATATTTTTTTATTTAGGTTTAGGTTTTTTTATTTTTTTGGTTTAAGTTTTATTTTCTTTATTAATTTATAAGTTTATATTTTAGGTTTGGGTTTTATTAGTTATTATTTTATTTTATTTAGTTTATTTTATTTTAGTTTATTTTATTTTTATTTATGTTTAGTTTAATTTTATTTTTTATGTTATTTATTTTTTTTAGTTTAGTTAGTTTATTTAATATATTTTAGTTTAGTTTTTTATTTTTTATTTTATTTTTTGGGTTTAGGTTTAGGATTAGGTTTAGGTTTAGGTTTAGTTTTGTTTTTATTTTATTTTTTATTTAAGTTTAGGTTTCTTTATTATTTTATTTTATTTAGTTTAGGTTTAGGAATTTTGGTTTTTTTAGGGTTTAGGGTTTGGAGTTTAGCTTAAGTTTATTTTAGGGTATAGGTTTTGGGTTTAGGGTTTAGGTTTAGGATTTTTGGTTTTTTTTACAGAGAACAAATTATTCAACATTTCTTCTTTTGATTTCATGTTAGTTTGACAAATTTAGGATTTTAAGAGAACCATTTATAAAGACATAGTTTAGTTTAGTCATTCTTATTTTATTTTAGAAATTTTATATTTATATTTTTATTTTTATTATTATTTATTTTTAGTAGTATATTTTTATTTTATTTAGGTTTGTTATATGTTTTTAGGTTTTATTTTTATGGTTTAGGTTTAGGTTTAAGTTTATATGGTTTAGGTTTAAGTTTATAGTTAACTTTTTATTTTATACATTTATTTAGGTTTAGGTTTAGTGTTTAGGGTTTAGGTTAGATTTAGGTTTAGGGTTTAGGGTTTAGGTTTAGGGTTTAGGGTTTAGGGTTTATGGTTTATGCTTTAGGTTTATTTAGTTTAGGTTTATGGTTTAGGGTTTAGGATTAGGTTTTATTTATTTTAGTTTATTTATTTATTTAGGTTTATATTTATTTTTTAGTTTAGGTTTATTTTTATTTTAGTTTATTTTATTTTATTTATTTTATTTATTAGGGTTTAGGTTATTTATTTATTTTTAGGTTTATGATTTATATTTTATAGTTTATTTTAGGTTTATTTAGGTTTATTTTAGTTTATTTATTTAGGGTTTAGGTTTTAGGGTTTTATTTTAGGTTTTATTATTTTTAGGTTTAGGTTTAGGTTAGGTTTTAGGGTTTATTTTAGGGTTTAGGGTATAGTTTAGGGTTTAGGTTTATTTTTTTAATTTATTTAGTTTAGGGTTTAGGATTTAGGTTTTAGGGTTTTTTAAATTAGTAAATTAGGTTTAGTTTATTTATTTTTTATTATTTAGTTTATTTTTATTTTATTTAGGATTTTTTAGTTTTATTTAGTTTAGTTTATTTATTTTATGTTTATTTTTTATGCTTTTTATATTTTTATTTTTAGGTTTAGGTTTAAGTTTATATTTATTTTTAGTTTAGTTTTATTTCAATTTTATTTTAGGTAGGTTTTATTATTTATTTTAGATTTAGGTTTAGGTTTTATTTTATTTATTTAGGTTTAGTTTGGTTTTTTTTATTTTAGGTTTATTTCTAGGTTTTATTTTCAGTTTAGGTTTAGATTTACTTTTATTTTATTTTATTTTATTTTGTTTAGGTTCAAGCTTAGGTTTAGTTTATTTTACGTTTAGGTTTAGGTTTTATTTATTTATTTTTAATTTATTTTAGTTTAGGTTTATGCTTATTTTATTTTTTTATTTTATGTTTTGTTTTTTTAGTTTATGGTTTAGGTTTTATTTTTATTAATTTTTTAGGTTTATTTTTTAGGTTTAGGTTTTATTTAGTTTTATTTTATTTTATTTTAGATTTATTTTATTTTATTTTATGTTTAGTTTTATTTTATTTATTTTTTTATTTTTAGGTTTATTTTTAGTTTAGTTTAGGTTTATTTATTTATTTTAGTTTGGTTTAGGTTTTATTTATTTTATTTTAGTTTAATTTTAATTTTATTTTTTTTTAGGTTTATGTTTATTTTAGGTTTAGGTTTAGGTTAGGTTTTAGTTTAGGTTTTTTATTTATTTTATTATTTTATTTTATTTAGGTTTAGGTTTTATTTATTTTATTTTAGGATTTATTTTATAGGTTTAGGTTTTTTAGGTTTTAGGGTTTAGGGATTAGTTTAGGATTAGGGTTTAGGTTATTTTAGGGTTTAGGTTTAGGGTTTAGGGTTTAGTTTTAGGGTTTATGGTTTAGGGTTTAGGTAGGTTTGTTTTATTTTAGGGTTTATTTTTAATTTTTATTTATTTAGGTTTAGGTTTAGTTAGTTTTTTATTTTAGGTTGTATTTATTTTAGAATTTTTAGGTTTTATTTATTTAGTGTATTTTTATTTATTTTAGTTTATTTTTTTATTATTTATTATTTATGTAATCTTTTAGTTTATTTAGTTTTATTTATTTAGTTTAGGTTTTTTATTTAGTTTATTTTGTTTAGGTTTAGGTTTATATTTTTAGTTTAGTTTTATTTTTATTTTATTTAGGTTTAGGGTTTTAGGTTTAGTTTAGGCTTAGGTTTGGGGTTTAGGATTTAGGGTTAGGTTTAGTGTTTTAATACGATTTAGGTTTGAGGTTTAGGGTTTAGGGTTTAGGATTTAGGATTTAGGGCTTAAAGTTTAGTGTTTTTTAGGGTTTAGGATTTAGGGTTTAAGGTTTAGGGTTTAGCGTTTAGGGTTTAAGATTTAGGGTTTAAGGTTTTCTTTTTTAAAATTAAGTAAACCGATAGGTTTAGGTTGATTTAGTTTATTTTATATTTATGTTAATTTATTTTATTTTTTATTTTTATTTAGGTTTATTATTATTATTTATTTAGTTTAATTTATTAATTTTAGGATTATTTATTTTTATTTAGCTTTTTTATTTTATTTTATTTTTCAGGTTTAGGTTTATTTTTCATTAAGATTTAGTTTTATTTTATTTTTTAGGTTTAGGTTTAGGTTTTTATTTTATATTTTTAGGTTTAGGTTTTAGTTTTTATTTTAGGTTTATTTTTAAGTTTTATTTTTTTAGTTTAGGTTTAGGTTTATTATTAATTTATTTTATTATATTTAGTTTAGGTTTAGGTTTTATTTATTTTATTTTAAGTTTAGGTTTATTTTATTTTATTTTGGTTAGTTTTTTTTAAGTTTAAACTTTATCTTTTAATTATTTATTTTTTTAGGTTTATAATATATTTTATTTTAGGTTTATTTTATTTAAGGTTTATGGTTTAGGTTTAAGGTTTATAGTTTAAGGTTTAGGGTTTAGGGTTAGTTTAGGGTTTAGGGTTTAACATTGTACATTTTGGGGTTTAGGGTTTAGGGTTAATTTTAGAGCTAAGGTTTTTCTTTATTTATATTTTTTTTTTGATTTTGGGTTTAGGGTTTAGGGTTTATGGATTTTATGGTTTAAGGTTTAAGGTTTAGGGTTAGTTTTAAGGTTTAAGATTTAAGGTTTAGGGTTTTGGGTTTAGGGTTTAGGGTTTGTTTTTAATTAAGTAAATTGGTAGGTTTAGGTTTATTTAGTTTATTTAGTTTATTTTTTATTTATTTTAGTTTATTTTATTATTTATTTTTTATTTATATTTTGTTTGGTTTATTTATTTTAGTTTAGTTTTTTTATTTTAGTTTACTTTTTTAGGTTTAGTTTAGGTTTATTTTATTTTTTTTTTATTAGGGTTTTATTTTCTTTTATTTTTAAGGTTTAGGTTTTATTTTTATTTTTAGTTTTAGGTTTAGGTTTTATTTTATTTTTAAGATTATGTTTTATGTTTTTATTTTAGGTTTATTTTTAAGTTTTATTTTTTAGTTTAGGTTTAGTTTTATTTTTAGTTTATTTTATTTTATTTAGCTTAGGAGGTTTAGGTTTAGGTTTAGTTTATTTTTTGGTTTAGTTTAGGTTTATTTATCTTAGTTTAGTTTATTTTAGTTTAGGTTTAGGTTTATTTTTTTTTTATTTAAGTTTAGGTTTTCTTTAGTTTATGGGTTAGATTTTATTTTTTATTTATTTTTAGGTTTATTTATTAGTTTTATGTTATTATTAAATTATAATTTTGTTTTATTTTATTAGGATTTTTATTTTTTAGTTTAGTTTATGTTTTATTTATTTATTTTAGTTTAGTTTTTTTATTTTTTATTTAATTTTCTTTTAGGTTTAGGTTTAGGTTTAGGTTTTAGTTTATTTTATTTTATTTTTTTTATTTTTTTATTTTTTGGGTTTAGGTTTATTTATTTATTTTATTTTTTAGGTTTTATTTAGTTTAGGTTTAGGTTTTAGCATTATTTAGGATTTAGGGTTTAGGGTTAGTTTAGGGTTTAGGTTTTGGGGTTTAGGGTTTAGGGTTTAGGGTTTACAATTTAGGGTTTAGGTTTTAGGGTTTTGGGTTTTGGGTTTTGGGTTTTGGGTTTAGGTTTTAGGTTTGGGTTTAGTTTTAGTTTTATGGTTAGGTTTTGGTTTAGGGTTTAGGGTTAGGGTTTAGGGTTTGAACAATATTCAATATTTCTTCTTTTTGATTTCATAACAAACACCAAGTTTTCTATGAATAGATAAAATGAGCAGCATCAAATCAAAAGTAGATAACTAGAACTATCTCTACTATAAAGACACAGTTATAAGCAAAGATCAGATGGACGTTCTTGATTTCTGTTCCCATTAGAACCCGGCCTAGTATCAAGATCCACCATCATCTCTTTATCTCTCCCTCACCACCACCATTTGTAACCTCATTCTCCTCCCACATCCATAACCACCACTTACCACCTCCATATTCAAGACTTCGGTTCCTCACCACCACTTATAACCACCACCTCGCCTTCATCTCCATTAGAGTGAGCACGGTTGATGGTGATGTTCTTTCAAGGTTCTACCCATTCTTAGGGTTGGGTTTAGGTTTAGGTATTAGGTTTTATTTTTTATAAGTTTTATTTTAGGTTTATTTTTTATGTTTAGGTTTTATTTAGTTTTTATTTAATTTTATTTTAGGTTTATTGTATTTTTATTTTATATTTTGCCTTTATTTTATTAAGGTTTTTTATTCTTAGGTTTAGTTTATTTTTTTATTTAGTTTAGGTTTTTATTTATTTTATTTTAGTTTATATTTATTTATTTATTTTATTTTATTTTTAGGTTTAGGTTTATATTTTATTTTAGGTTTTTAGTATTTTTTTATTTTATTTAGGTTTAGGTTTTTTATTTATTTTACTTTTAGGTTTTTGAGGTTTAGGTTTAGGGTTTAGGGTTTAGGGTTTAAGGTTTATGGTTTAAGGAGTTTTTATGATTTTAGGGATTTGGATAGGGTTTAGGTTTAGGGTTTAGGGTTTAGTGTTTAAGCTTTAGGGTTTAGGATTTTACTGTTTAGGGTTTAGGATTTAGGGTTCGCTTAGAGTTTATAGTTAGTTTAGGGTTTAGGGTTTAGGGTTTAGGATTTAGTGTTTAGGGTTTAGGGTTAGTTTAGAGTTTATGGTTTAGGGTTTACAGTTTTTTGTTTTATGGTTTAGGGTTTAGGGTTTAGTGTTTAGGGTTTGTTGTTTAGTGTTTTGAGTTTAGGGTTAGTTTTATGGTTTAGGGTTTAGGGTTAGGGTTTTTTATCACTTTATTTTTAAAAAAAATTTAAGTAAACTAATGGGTTTAAGTTTATTTAGTTTATTTTTTTATTTATTTTAGTTTATTTTTTTATATTTTAATTCAGGTTTATTTTTATTTAGTTTAGTTTATTTAATTTAATTTAGGTTTATTATTTTTGTTTATTTTGTAGGTTTAGGTTTAAGTTTATGTTTATTTTTTGGTTTAGTTTTTTTTATTTTATTTTTTAGGTTTAAGTTTTAGTTTTTATTTTTAGGTTTAGGTTTAGATTTTTATTTTATTTTTTTAGGTTTAAGTTTTAGGATTTTATTTTCAGTTTAATTTTAGGTTTTATTTTTTAGTTTAGGTTTATGCTTAGTTTTAGTATATTTTATTTTATTTAGTTAAGGGTTTAGGTTTTATGTATTTTAGGTTTAGGTTTAGGTTTTATTTATTTTAGTTTAGGTTTAGGTTTTTTTTTTAGGTTTAGTTTTTTTTTAGTTTACGATTTAAGTTTTATTTTCTATTTATTTTTTGGTTTATTATTTAGGTTTAAATTTTTATTTAGTTTTTATTTTTATTTTTTTGGTTTCTTTTACTTAGGGTTTAGGATAGTTTAGGATTAGGGTTGTTTTAGTTTAGGGTTTAGGGTTTTAGTTTAAGGGTTTAGGGTTTAGAGTTTAGGGTTTAGGGATTAGAGTTTAGGGTTTAAGGTTTTATGGTTTAGCATTTAAGGTATAAGTTTTTATGGTTTAGGGTTTAGGGTTAAGGGTTTAGGTTTTAGGTCTAGGGTTCAGGTTTTAGTTTAGTGTTTGGGGTTTTTGATTATAGGGTTTATGCTTTAAGGTTAGTTTAGAGTTTAGGGTTTTTTAGGGTTTAGGGTTGTAGGTTTTGGTTTAGGGTTTGTTTTAGGGTTTAGGGTTTTAGGATCATGGTTGTAGGTTTAGGTTTAGGGTTTATTTTAGGGTTTAGGGTATAGAGTTTATTTTTTGTTAAATTAAGTAAACTAATAGGTTTAGTTTTATTTAGTTTATTTTTTATTTATTTTAATTTATTTTATTTTTTATTTTTATTTAGTTTAGTTTATTTATTTTAGGTTTATTTATTTTAGTTTAGGTTTTCCATTTTAGTTTATTTTTTGGGTTAAGATTTAGGTTTATTTTTATTTTTCTTAGTTTAGTTTTTTATTTTTTTTTCAAGTTTAGGTTCTAGGTTTTTATTTTAATTCTATTTTTAGGTTTTATTTTTTAGTTTAGGTTAAATTTATTTTTAGTTTATTTTATTTTATTTAGTTTAGGGTTTAGGTTTTATTTATTTTAAGTTTATGTTTAGGTTTTATTTATTTTAGTTTAGGTTTAGGTTTATTTTATTTTTATTTTAGGTTTAGTTTTTTTTTTAGTTTAGGGTTTAACTTTTATTTTTTATTTATTTTTAGGTTTTATTTTTAGGTTTATTGTTTAGGTTTAGATTTTTATTTAGTCTTTAATTTATTTTATTTTTATTTAGGGTTTAAGGCTATGGTTTAGGGTTAGGGTTTAGGGTTTAGGGTTTAGGGTTTAGGTTTAATGGTTTAGGGTTTACAATTTAGGGCTGAGGGTTTTAGGGTTTAAGGTTTTTACGATTTTGGGTTTAGCTTTTGGGTCTAGGGTTCAGGTTTTCCTTTTTTTTAATTTTTTTTTTGGAAAATTAGGAAAATTTTATTGCCACAAAGAAAAGGTACAAAGTCCTTAGAGGGGGCAAATCTCTAAGCAATTGTTCAAAGAGCTACAAAAAGTCTTAAGGAGATAAGCCCCCTAGCTAATACAATAGATAATGAAAGTAAGCTAATAAAAAAAGAAACAGAGATCCACCAAAAATAATCCTTACAATCAACAACAAACTTTCTCTGCTCCTTTTGAAACCAACATAGTCCAGCAGCAAAAGTCTCCCAACCTATACTAGAGATCTGCAACAAGCTTGTAAAAGGATGAGTACAGATAATGAAATAGTTAATTAAGCATAAAATATAAGAGCAGAAAGAAGTAAAAGATGAGGAAAAGGCTCAGTGAGTTATAATCATCTTAAGGAGCACACCTTATGTAAGCATGCAAACGTCAAGTGAAGGGTTACAATTACATATAGTACTACCATCCAAAATAAGGAGTGGGAAGCATCAAGGCCATCATTGCCAGCATACCTATTGTAACACCTTATCCAATGACGATCATCGCACAAACTTGCATAAAATTTCAAACAGCAAATATAACCACAAAACACCCAGTAGTCAGATATATTAAACTCAGCAAAGTAGATAAGGTGGTAACCTATTAGGAAAGCATTAGACTAGAGGGAGCACCACCAAAGTCGCCAACCAGAATTGCTAACACAGTTGCTAGGAGCAAAACTCACAATATGGAAAAAAGGACTAAACAGAGACCAAACAAAGGCAAAATAAGAACCATAGTTGATAGGGTCATTCATTAAACAAACATGCAAAGAACCAAAAACAATACTATGCAGAGGAACAATAAGACTAACATCAAGAATGTTAGGAACCAAGGCAACCATCAAAAAAGGAAAGGGAAGAGGTTCAGCCACAATCCATAAATGAAAATCCCAGTAGGTAGAAACTAGAAGAGAAGAATGTGAAAGAAAGTAGCCGGTTCTAAGCATAGACATAAAAAGATCAAGAAAATTATAACAAAGTAAATACTCTTTTGACCAAACAAGCTAGCTAGAGCACCCAATCTAAGCGAGACAAGGTAGTCCACCAGAAGCCACCAAGACTGCCAAAGATTCAAATCAATAGACTTAGAACCATCAGGATGATAGATAGAAAGAGTCATCCAGTCACAAACATTGAAAAAATTCCAAGGGAAAATCGTAGACATCATCCACCAATGCAAATCCAAGGACAAGAGAATCTAGTTTAAACAGCTAGATATAGCAGCCAAAAATAGAAAAAGTAAGAGCCCTTTAGGATCACAAATAACCCAACAACTAGAGATAGTTGCAAAAAAGAACCCCAACAGAGTCATTGTCTAAGTCCAAAACATCCAACCAATAGTTTGCAATCTTCCAGTTCATAACACAAATTAAAAATAGAACCTCAGTATTACAGAAGGCACACCCAATATTCAAATATATAATAATCTAGAAGCTTCCAACCTTACACTCATCTAAAACAACACTAAAGAAAGGATAGATTGCCACAAGAAAATAGTTCTCCAAGTTACAACCAAAAAATAAAGAGCTCTCATGGTCACACAACTCCTCTTAGTAGCAGGAGCAAAACCAAGAGAGAAAAGACAACCAAAAGCAACTAGAAAAACCATCCCGATCAACAAACAACAAGGTGACATATCAGCCAGTCACAGTAGAAGGTCATAAAAATAGCATAAGAAACACACAGAAATAGAAAAATGCCATAGCTAGGAAACACCAGTAAATAGCCAAACATAAAATCTAGAGTAAATAAAAATGGCTGTAGAGAGATCCAACCAATAAAGAGAACCACACCAACTACAAGACAAGCAAAAGACCTCCACACATGTAAACACCTCTATAGGTTGGGATAGAAAATAAACTAGAAAATAAATAATAGAAAAAATCCAATAAATGGAAAGACAACCCCAACCCACCAAAGAATGGTAAGAAACCAAACTGGAAAATAAAAGTAGGTTTATGAGAAGAAAAAAAATCAAGACCAAACCAGCAAAAGAGAAAACTAGAAATATTAAAAAATAATAATAAGGGGAAAGCCAAAGCCCCACAGGAGGAAAAAAGGCTAAAAGCTTCTAACATAAGGCAAACCATTTTTATCAAGATTCACAAGACCCTTTAAAATGAAAGGGATGTCATCATTAGAAAACATTTGCAAAGAAGAAGACTTGGCCCCCAAATTGGCAAGAAAGTCAGCACAAGAGTTGGCTTCCCTATAAATATGAGATATTTGAAATTTTAGGTTAGCAAGAAGCCTCCTAGTATGATTAAGTAAATAATACACTTCAGTATTACCATGAGCATAAGATCTGAGTAAATCTAAAAGAAGGAGAGCATCAACTTCAAACCAAATCTTATGAAAAACTTATTGTAAATAAATGGAAATGCCATGATGAAAGCCTTTGAGCTCAACAAATAACACATAACAAGGCTCTAAAGGGGCAGTAAAAGTAGAGATAACCTTGACACTATGATCTCTCAAAATCCCACCATAGCCATAATAACCATTAGAAATCGAGCCATCAGTGTTAACAATGTGGTGATAATTAGGTTTAATCTAGTATATAATTTTCTGGGTAGAAGAGACATTACCTGGGGGAAGGACTCTTGATATTTAAATATAATGAAATGCCAAACATCCTTAAAAACAAAATCTCTAGAAGAAGAATTATTGAAGAGAATTTGGTCGGGTTCATTAGGGAAAGGATAAATTTTAAGGATTTTGTCAACGATCACATTAGGGAAAAGGATATTCAATTGAGCCACATCCCACTTATTATGAGTAATTAACTAATTAATCTTAAGCATCACTGGAATCGATTGAGCGAAATCAATAGAGCCCTGCCATAGCCAATTGTCTTGCCAAAAGAAAGAGGAACTAGAATTGACACCCAAAAAAATTAAGTTCTCATCATTCCATTTGATACTACAAAGTCTTCTCCACACAGGAGAATCTCCAGATTTGAAAGCACAAATACGGGGATGTTTTCCCTGACAATATTTTTTAATATAAAGAGTAGAGGCATTGCAAAATATAATGAAATCTTCAACGAAACTAAGGTGAGAAATGGGAAACCCACCAATTGTTCTATAAGTACATGGGCATTCTACTAAACATCTTCAATACATCTAGAAGATATTCCACAATATTAATGGTGGGAGAGAGGGTCCCTTGCCTTAACTCATGAGAAGAAGAGAAGAAACCATGCACTTCACCATTGAGGAGCAAAGAAAACCAAGAATTCTCAATCCCATTCTTAATTAAAGCAATAAATTTGTTAGAGAATCTAAAAAAAGCCAAAATTTTATATAGGAAAACCCAACCAATATTATCATAAGCTTTGAAAATGTCAAGCTTAAAAAATATGTTTCAATCGTGAACATTGGCATTTAAGTCATGGATCATCTCTTGGTCTTAAAAAACATTATCAGAAATGGATCTCCCTTTAAACAAAATTGGTTTGATTAGGGGGAGAGAATTATAGAAAGCAAGATAGTCAAGCTTTTAGCCAAAATCTTAGAAATAAGTTTATTAAAAATAGAGTAAAGGCTAATCAGCCTAAAATCACTCCAAACTTTAGATTGCCTTTTTTAGGAATTAAAATAATGGAGGTTCTAGCAAAATATTTAGGAAGGGTACTACCCTTAATGAAATCAAGGACAACTTTAGCTAAGTCATCTTTAATGATAATCCAACTTTTGGAAAAGATGGTACTATATGATCCAGAGTCTTTATTCATACTCTACAAAATAAAATTTCAAACTCAAGGTAAGGAAGAAAGCATAATGTTATCATCATCAAATAAGATTAGGAATAACTTGGTCAAGAAATATCATCATAAGCAACATTTTTATTCAAGCTTTATAAAGAAAATAGTAAATTAAGCTCCTTTTTGTGAACACCAAACTCCATCATTAATTTTCACTTTGTGAATGTGATTTATAATATCTTTTCTTTTTTAACAATGGCTTTCTTGATAGGTCTCCTCCATGTCTTGAAAACATGCTAACCTATAGCTTGAGCCAACAAATGGATTTTAGAAGGATTATTAACAACAACGTCTTTAAAACTATAACCTCATTCTCATATCTTTGATATTGATAAAAAATCTTGAAATAATGTTAATTCCACCAAGTAAGGCATTGTTTAAGACTTTTTTAATTTGAACCACAATCTCTCATCCAAAAAGAATCATCGGGATGAAGAGGTTCACACCTTAGTAGCAATAACATCCAAAATTTATCATCCATGAGCCACATATATTGGAAGCAAAGGGATAGGGAAGTGGATTTACTAGCAATAAAATTCATAGTGATAAGGAGAATGTCTTAAGTGCTCCACAGAAGTACTAGGGAGAATATTAATCCACAAATGATTAAAAAGAATTTGATCTAGCTTTTTCTAGAGTCTATAATTATTCCAAGTAAATTGAGACCCACCAAATCCAATATGAATAAGATGACAATCAAGGATCATGTTATTAAAATCTTCCATAGAAAATAAGTTGAGCATTACCACCAACTCGTTTAGAGGAAGAAGATATAGTATTAAAGTCCCCACCCACAAACCAAGGAGCATCAAGAAGAAGAAAAAACTAAGATCCTTCCAAAAAGCATCTACCATTTCTATTACAAGAAGCATAAACAAATGAGCCAAAAACAACTATTATCATAAGTAATCTTAACATTCACAACTTGGGATAAATCATCCAAAACCTGAACATAGGGACTATTCAAAAAAATCCAAATTTTATTGCTAGTTAGCAAAAAATTAGAAAAACCAATCATTCTCTAAAAAGAAAAGTTATAAGGAAGAATAAAAGGTTCCCAAATAGCCATAAAGAAAACATTATGAGAATGAACTAAATTTCTAATTCTATTTCTAACATGGAGGATACCAACCCCTCTCACATTCCAAATTAAGAAAGAAACCATTTATTTTTTGAGGAAAGAGCATCTAGTAACTCCAGAAAGTTAGGAAATTTAGTTTTGAGTTTTATTTTCTTTCTAAAACCATTTGTAATTTATTAATCATATCGACAACATCACTTTAGATAGAGATTGTTAGGTATGTTTAGAATAACATTTAAACCATCATTGCATGCCACTTCACCTTCTTCCAAATCATTATTATGGAAGTATCATTAGAAATCATTCAAAATTAGATGAAGAAGCGGGAGAAGGATTAGAACCATTTAAAGCATATCATTTAGAAACTTTATCCTTAGTTGGCTCACCATTCAAGTCCTAATCAAAGATCACATTTTCTTCAATTAAAGGTGGCAAAGAAGCAGGAATGGAATCATTTCAGATAAAACCATCATCCATAAGTTTCAAAAACATATTATTGTCCATATTATTACTCATGGGATTCAAACATATAGGCCCATTACAAAATAATGCATCCTTATTATGACATCCAAAAGTTGATCGGGCTTAAGACATAGCATTGTCCAAAGGAGCGTGGGAGGATTAAGGCAATGACCCTCGCTTGTAAAGAGTTATCCATTGGAACAACTTTAAAAAGGTCACATTAAGATTGGGATCAAGTTATTATGAATGGGTTTGGGTTTCTTAAGGTGAGGGTGAATCACAATGCAATTCGAAACTCCATGACCATGAATTTGCAATGGGAACTAAAAGTAGGAAAATTCTCAAAATCCACTTTATGCAAATATCCATATTTCACTAATCCTAGCCAAATTTCCTTTGGAAATTTTTAGTTATATCCAACTTGACTAGAATCCAACCAGATGGTATTAGAAGCGGTCACCATATCAACTTGAGGGCGACCAAACAACACACCCATAGTAAAAAGAAACACATGATTAATAAAATGGACATGCAAATTGGGAAGAGAGATCCAAACCAGAACAATAAGATATTCCTCTTTAATATTAAAATGGGGACTCCATTTTAATAATCACATTAACAATTGAAAAAAATAAAATAAATCGAGAGAAAACTGAATAATCTAAGTCATTTGAAACAATCAAGACATGAAGGGAATCAATCAATTTGACAGAAAAGATACCAGAGAGTTTCAAGCTATGGAAAAATGATATAATATTCTCCAAAGTAGGATAACACAAAGTAAATTTACCCTAAACCTAAAAAATTTCTTTGTGTCATCCTACCCAAAAAATAATCCTAAACACTTGATGTTTGGATGCTTACATTTTGCTAGACGATTATAAAGAGCCTTTTATCTTATTTTTTTCTATCTGCTCTTACTCTTTATGCTTGATTAAGTATTTAATTTTCACTCATCCCTTTAATCATGTAGATCTCTGTATAGGTGAGACTAATGCGGATTATGGTTTCAAAAGGAGCAGAAGAAGTTTGCTGCTAATTTCATGAGATTTTTTTTTTGAGGATCTCTCTTTCTTTTTTTCTTAGCTTTCTTTCCTTAACTATTGTATTAGTTAGGGGGCTTATCTCCTTAGGACTCTTTCTAGCTCTTTGAGTAGCTTAGTGATTTACCTCTAAAGGATTACCTTTTTTCTTTGTAATAAAATTTCCTTAATTTCCTTAAAAAACCTAAAACTAACCAAAATCTACAACCCTAAACCCAACCCCAAACCCTAAATCCTAAAAATTCTAAACCCTAAACTAAACTAACCCTAAACACTAAACCTAAACACTAAACCTACCTTAAACCCTAAACCCTAAAATCCCTAAATCTTTACCCCTAACCCAAACCTAAACCCTACTAACCTCCCTACCAAACTTTAACCACTAACCTAAACCCTCCCTCACCTAACCTAACCCTCCCTAACCATACTTATAACCCTAAATCCAAATCCAAACTTTTTAAAATCCTAAAAATAAATAAATAAAAAATCTAATTCTAAATATATAAAATAAAATAAAACCTAAACCTAAACTCCTAAAAATAAAATAAAATAAAATTGAAATAAATAAATAAAACCTAAACAAAATTAAAATAAACCTAAGAATAAAACCTTAATAAAATAAAACATAAAAAATAATAAATACATAAATATAAACCTTAACCTAAAAATAAACCTAAACTTAAAATAAAATAAACAAAATAACCTAAACTAAAAAAAAATAAAATAAAATAAAATACAATAAAAAATAAAATAATCCTAAACCTAAAAAAATAAACTAAATAAAATAAATAAACCTAAACCTCCTAAAATAAACCTAAACCTAAACCTTAACTATAATAAAATATAAAATAAAGTAAGTAAACTTAATAAACCTAAAATAAACCAAAACTATAAAGAAGTAAAATTAAAACCTAAACCTAAACTTTAAAATAAAAAATAAAACCTAAATAAAATAAAATAAAACTCAACTAAAAATAAACTCTAAACTAAACTAAAATAAAATAAAACCTATCTAAAATAAATCAACTAAATTAAATAAAAATAAAATAAATCTAAAATAAAAATAAAAATAAAGTTAAACTAAATAAAAAAACTAAATATAAAAATAAACCTAAAACTATCTACAAAATTTAAAAAAAACCACTAAATCTAAACCCAAACTCTAACTAAACCTTAACCCTACTCTAACCCTAAACCCTAAAACCCTAAAACCCTAAAAACCCAAAACCTAAAAAATAAAACCTAAAACACTAAACTTAAAACCTAAACCAAAAACTAAACCTAAAAAAATATAAAAAAAAAATAAAATGAACCTAAACTAAACCTAAATAAAATAAAATCAAATTAAACTAAATAAAATAAATAAACATAAACTAAACTAAAAAATAAATAACATAAAAAATCTAAACAAAATAAAACTAAACAATAAAATAAATAAACTAAAATAAAAAAAATTTAAATAAAACTTAAACCTAAATAAACCTAAAAATAAACCTAGAAAATAAATTAAACAAACCCTAAACTAAAAAACCTAAAGGAAAATAAATAAAAAAAATAAAACATAAACCCTAAACTAAAATAAATAAAACCTAAACTAAAACTAAATAAAATAAAATAAAATAAAAAAATACCTAAACTTAAAAAATAATGCCTAAAATAAACTAAAATAAAACTTAAAAAAACCTAAAAATAAAATAATATTAACCAATCAAAATAAAATAAAAATATAAACCTAAAATATTAAATTAAAATAAAATCAACTAAAAATAATAAACTAAACCTTTAAAATAAACTAAAATAAAACCTAAACTAAAATAATTAATAAATAAATAAAATAAACTAAATAAATTAAAAATAAAACTAAATAAATATAAAATAAAGTAAACTAAATAAAATAAATAAACTAAATATACTAAATGAACTTAAACCTATCAATTTGCTTAATTTAAAAGAACTTAAACCCAAAATCTAAACCTAAACTCCCTAAATCTACCTTGATAAACCTAAATCGTACCTTGCACTACTAAACCCTACCCTAAACCCTAAATACCACCAAAACCTTAAATTTACCTACTAAAAAACCCTAAACCTAATGACCCAACCCACCCAAATCTTAAAACCACCCTAAACTTAAACTAAAACCTAAACCTTTCACTGACCAAAATAAACCAAAACCCAAAAACCTAAAAACCCAAAATCTCTAAATAGACTAAACCCTAAACCTTAAACTAAACTATAAACTAAATAAATTAAAAATAAAATAAAATAAAATACTATAAACTAACCCTAAACCACTAAATAAACCCTACCCCAAATAAAAAACCCTAAACCCTAAATTGAGCCTAAAATAAAATAAACCTAAACCCTAAACCCTACCTAAACCCTACATACCCTAAAAAAAACTTAAAATAAATAAAATACTCTAAATAATCACAAACCTAAAAAATAAACTAAAATAAAATAATCCTAAAATATATAATAAATAAATACATAAATAAATAAACCTATAAAATATAGAAATAATAAAATATATAAATTATAAACTAAACCTACCATTTTTAATTAAATAAAATACTAAATCCTAAATTACTAAAAAACTAACTACTACTCCTAAACTAAAAACTCCTAAAACCTAAAATCCAAAACATACTACCCTGATCCACTAATACCCTAAACTAAACCCAAAATTAAAAATCATACCACTAAAAAAACTAAAACCTGACCCTAAACCCTAACCCCAAAAATACCCTGACCACTAAATAAAACAAACTAAACCTAAACCTTAAAACCTAAAAATAAAAAAATAAAAAAAATAAACCTAAACTTATAAAATAAAACTGCATAAAACTTAAAAAACTTAAAATAAAAAAAACCTAAATAAACCTAAAATAAATAAATAAAATAACTAAAATAAACCTAAAACCTTAAAAATAAAATAAAATATAAAAACTAAAATAAAATAAATATATAAAACAACTAAAATATAAATAAAATAAAACCACAAATAAAAATAAAACTAAATAATAAAATAAAATAAACCTAAAATTAAATAAAATAAAATAAATAAATCCCAAACCTAAAAATAAATAAAATAAACCCAAATCTTAAACTAAAATAAATTAAACCTAAAATAAAACTAAAATAAACAAGAAAATCCAAACCTAAACTAAAATAAAATAAATTAAAATAAATAAACATAAACACTAAACTAAATACAATCAAATAAATATATTATACATACATTTGTACCACAATCAAATCATCATCTATCTAAATAGTATCTACTCTACCCTTTCTCTAATTTGTCAAAAGTTCTATAACTTCATACTAACAAATATTTTAAACCATATAAGGCCTAATTTATACACATGAATTGGACAATCAAGGCTCTCAAAAGGTGGTTGCTCTAAATACATCTTGGTCAATAAATCCATTCAAAAATGCACTCTTGACATCCATTTGAAAAAGTTTAAAATCCTAAAATAAGCATAAGAGTAACCTATTAGCTTCTAACTTGCTATGGGTGCAAAGATTCTTCAAAATATATACCTTCAACTTAAGTAACTAAACTTTATTTCTAATAATACAACCTTAATAATCTAGCATTCAAAGACCCATTTTGTTCAAATGATATTTTGATTTTGAGGTCTTGGGACTAATTCTCAAACATCATTTCTTACAAATTGATTCAACTCCTCTTCCATAGCAATAATCTAAAAATATCTAATGCTTCTTCTAAATTTTATGTTCAACCTTGATAAAATCTGATGATCTACAACCTTTCCATATATGTATAACTCCTTTTGAAGGATCTCTTATAATTAGTTCCTGATTTTTATTATATTTCCATTCTTTAGGCAATGAATCATCCACATTATCTTCTAGATATTTTCTTAAAATTATTAGTCTCTTCATCAATCACTTCATTTCTAATGGGATCAATTAAATTTTCATCAAAAAATAATATGTGATTCTTTTATAATCTTTTTCTTATTGAAAACTCTATAAGCTCTACTAGAAAGTATCCTAAGAAAATCATCATTTGATTTGCAATCAAACTTACTTAGATGCTTCCATTATTCAAAATAAAACATTTACATCCAAATACATGAAAGTGTTTAATCATGCTTCTTTCCAAAAAATAATTCATAATGTCTTCAAAATTGGTCTAACATAGATCCTATTTATCATATAACATGCAATATTTACTACTTTTGTCCAAAAACAATTTAATTTATACTCATCAAAACATAGATCTACTTTTCAATTAATATTCTATTTTCTTTCTCTAACTTTATTTATTAGAGTTCTAGGTGTAAAAAAATTATGTCTAATCCCATGTTCATCACAATAATCCTCAAATAATTTATTTTCAAAAGCCACCATGATCGGTTTGAACCCTATTAATCAAAAAAGGCCTTGTCCTCTTTGAATATATTTAGAAACTTTCTAAACTTACCAAAACATCATTCTTGTAAGTTACAAACAATACCCAAATATCTAGAAATCATCAACAATTGCAAAATCATAATTTTTACCATAAGTTAGCTAATTGGACCAAACAAATCCATGTGCACAATTCTAGAGGTCTAGAAGTAGAAACAATATTTTTACTTTTAAATGAGCTTCTAGAATGCTAAATGAATACATGCATCACAAACATAGTTTGAATGAAAATTTAATTTAGGATCAACTACTAATCAAGTTTAGCAATTTTATTGAGTGTGTGCATAATATGACATAGTCTCTTATGCCATAACCATTTATCATCATGAGTGCTTTTAAAATAAAGTAAATTCAAATTAATCATGAAAAACTAAATCAATGACATAAATATTTATATGTCTTTGTACTAAGAAAACATTTTCATTATTTTTATAATACAATAAATGTATGAAATACTACATTCAAACCTTTATCACAAAATTGACTAATAGAAATTAAATAATGGTTTAATCCTTCTACTAGAAAAACTTTATCTAAATTGATAGAATTCTTATGATTAGAACCAATGCAAATGATCTTTCCCTTTGTATTATCTCCATACGTAACAAATCCTCCATCACTTGATTCTAAAGTTGTGAATTTATCTTTATCTCGTCATATGTCTTGAACATCCACCCAAGTACCACATGCCTTCTTTGATTTTCTTTGAAGGCATTCCTACAAAAAGAAAATCACATGTTAACTTTTCAAACCCAAACAAGTTTGAGTCCACTTTCTAAATTTGAAGCAAGATATCTATGTGGTTTGTGTAGTGCTTGTACCTTGGTACAAACATAAGATGATTTCTTAGTGTTTTGTAATAAAGCATAATCAATGAAATATGCCTTTTTCTATCATAATAGTTGCACCAAACATTAGTGTTTGCATATGATATCGATAATTATAAGGTATAAGTGGATGTGTATGATGCAAATAATTTTATTAAATTTTACTTGATGAAGCATTATAATGAACTTGTGATTTCAAACATAATTCTAATCTTGCTTTTAGAATATTCTCTCTTTCAAGTTTACATACATGTAAGGAACAATTTAATAAAAATTAGTTTTACTAAATTATGACATCCATTTTAAATCACAAAAATATCTAAAATTTTATATTATTTTTCTATGGTTTTGTATTTTCTTTTTAATTTTTTATATTCAATAATTAAATCATTAAAAACATCATCTAATTCATCATAAGATATATCATTACATACCTCTTAAGAATCTAAGTCAGATTCTTCATTTTCCATAAGACATATGTTGACCTTTTCGATGAGCAAGTACTTGATTCATTTGATTTTGGTTGGCCCATAAAGCCTTCTTCTCTTCTTATGGTACTTTTTTCTCCTTCATATTTTTCTTCTTTCCACATCAATCTTATTCTTCTTTATTCAACAAGTTCTGACAATCACCTCTGTGTCCTTGACATTGGTAAAAATGTTACCTTCTATGGAAATTTCTTAGTTTGAAATTTATAGTTTTAAAATTTTGTATATCTTTGATTCTTCTTCTACAAGTTCCCAAGCTTGGATAGCATGATCACCTCATCACTATCACCATGAGCTTGAGGTGTTATGCTCATCACTATCATCAACTATAATGCAATGGCTTTTCCTTTCTCCTTCTCCCTTTTGAGTTATCCATCTTATCTTTGAGCAATAACTTCATGTGCTATCAAAGAACCAAAAGCGATAGTTGATAAGTAGATAAATCCTTAACTATAGATGTTACTTTAGCTTCCCATTCTTTTGGAAGACATCTAAGAATCTTATAGACTAAGTCTTGATTCATATATGTTTTCCAAGAGAATGCAATGTAATTATTTTCATGAATCTAGTATACATATCTGATTGAAGAGGCATATATAACTCAAATTCATGAACAAGTCTATTTATGTGAGCATCTCTACTTCACTAGTTCCTTCATAAGTTATAATGATTTTATCCCATATTTCTTTTTCTTTGTACTTAAACATAGAAATTTTCATGTAATAATCGTAATAAAAGTAAAGTATTACAAGCCCCATTTAACTCATTGAGTTCTCTCTTTCCCTACATTCCTCAAGGTTTTCTACTTTAATGGCATTTTCTTCAATGATGATGTGTCAACATGTACCACATCGTGCATCTTGACCTCTTAAAAATACTAATTCTATTTTTCCAATAATCAAATGGTACTATCTAAAAGTGGTATTGGATTGTCCCTCTAAGTGAACCCTTTGGAAACCTTTACCATAGTGAAAGATCTACTTTTGGATGTTAAGCCAATAAAAGCTATAACACCAATGAGGATGAATTGGATATTAAAATTTTAAAAGTAAAATATTAAATTTTAACTTTAGTAGAAAATTAATTTTAGATTTTATAATGACAAGATACAATTCTTAATGCAAAAAAAAAAATAATAAAGTAAAGAGATAAATACAATTTTCGTGGTTTAGCCAAACCTCAAATCAAGTCCACACACTAAGAATCCATAAATGATAAATAACTTACAAATAGTACTCTCCTATAATGAGCACAACCTACAACAATATGTACTCTACAATTACAAATATAAATTTTATAGCATGAAAGAAAAATACTAAATAACAAATTTTGATAAAATAAATCTCTCACAAATATACCTAATCCAATTCAAAAAGTAATCTCACTACTTATAAATGATCACTTTACAATTTAAAATTTTGGCAACATAAAATGCTCACTTAATATTGATAAGAAATAATAAAATAAATATCTTAAAGTGATCTTATTAAGATGTTTATGTTATTAAAATTTGTAGACTAATATAAAAATGATTTCAAAATAAATTTGCAATATTCTTTTGCACAATAAAATAAATTTCAGCAAGAAATAATTTATTTTATTCTAACCAAAAAGATGCTTTCAATTAAGGCAAATGATCACAAAATACTTAAATAAAATTAGTATATGATGATAGACCAAGTAGGCTAGTAAGATTTTAATTAAAAGAGAGATCTAGCAAATATAAAATAAAAATAAATAATTTAATTTAAAATGCTTAAAATATACTTCTTAAATTGATATAAGAATAAATGATCTTTCAAATAAGACTAATGAAGAAATATTTCAAGAAACCAAAATAAATTTGTAGGAAGATAAAATTTCAACAAGTTGACAAAAATCCTACAAACTATCGAGTTTTCACAAAAAATGATTGAAGAAACTTTGAGGTGAAAAACTTTGCTTTGATGTCGAAAGACTAATCCAAAAAATATAAATTGGAAAGAATAAATAGATGGTGAAAATAGTATGAACAACCAAAATAGATTAAGATCAAGAAAACAAACTCAAGTAATTTGAGAAAGCTCACTTAGTTGAATATGTTGAAGCTTCCAAACCAAGGATTTGATCTTTATTTGGAGAACACTTGGAGGAAAATCTAGGAAATTTTCTCTTAGATTTATGGAGGATTTTGAATTTGAATGAGGAATTCTTCATGAAGAGAATGAGGGATTTTTATAAGCAAGATAGTCATTTTTGAATTATTTCAAAAAATATATTATTCTAACATCATTTTATCATATAATAATATAATATTTAATAAAATATAATTTATAATAAATAAATGTTAAATAGCCAAAATTGAGCTATTGACATGGGCAAGTCAAAAATAATAAAATATGGCTCTTAATATATTCAAAAGCATGCATTCATTATTAAAATCATAATGTTTAAAGTCATAATAAATTCAATTTAATTCATGTCAACCTATCCAATTAAAGGAAAAAAAATCCAAGGAATCTGAGATGAAATCGATATAAATTCCTTGATTATAAATGACTTACTAAAATACTACATTCAACATATTTTGTTAATTTTGAAATATGACATTTAAATATTATGATATAATTTATATATAATCATACATATTTTAGTTATTTTATAAACTTAAAATTAAATTAAAATATTTAATTATATTAAGTATATAAACTAATTACACTTAATAATCATAATTTATTATCATATCTTATTTTGATAATTCAAATGCTCTGTATGAAACATATAATTGAATGTTAATTAGATAAAGATTTATATAAATTAACCTAATTATCATTATTTCAAATAAATAAAAATAATAAGTTAAGTTTTGAGCAAATTGATTCATGCCAATGAACTTATATTAATTTCTAACATAGTTATAAATGCATATAACCTAAAATATTATATCTTTATCTTCACATTATCCATTTTGATCTTTCATTCTTCTGTTCTTGCAACATCCTCAAACATATTATGAGATGAATTGGATATGTAATTAACAATTTATATATGCGAAACACATAAAACAAACATTAGAACATCCAAGCATTCTTTTGTTATCATCAAAATTGATTGGATTGAACATGAGGCTCATTAAGCCAACATAAACCCCAAACCCTAAACCTAAAGTTACTAAATAAATTTAAAAATAAACTTAAACCCTAAAACCTAATAAAGCTAAACCAAAACCTAAACCTAAAGAATGGGTTGAACCTTCGATAAGAAAAATCACCATCAACTACAGTCTAGCTAGGCGGCAAAGATTATCAGTGGTGGTGGGGATCTAGAGGTGTGGATATGGAGGTGGTGGAGCGAGTGGTTATGGAGGCAAGGCACTAGGTTCATATGGTGGTGGTGGAGGGATAGATTGGGGATATAATGGTGGATCCCACTACTGAGAGGAGGTTGGTTGTAATGGGAACGAAAAACTATAATGGTCGATCGATTTTGCTTATGGAATTATGCCTTTATAGTAGAGACAGTTCTAGTTATCTAGGGTTTTCTTATTAGCTCTATGCGTGCTTATTTTTTATCTACGTCATTGCTTGTGTCTTAGAGAAGTTGGTGTGCTACTTGGTTGATGAAATTTAAAAGAATAAATGTTGAATATGATTTCTCTAAAAAAATAACAAAAATCTAAACCTAAACCCTAAAAAAAACTAAAAATCTAAACTCAACTAAATAAAAAAATAAAAAATATAAAAACCTAAACTAAAATAAATAAAATTAAAATAAAATAAAACATAAACTTAAACCTAAACTTAAAGAAAATAAAAAATAAAATAAAACTTAATAAAAGAAAATAAATAAAACCTAACTAAACTAAAAAAATAAAAAAAAAAAATAAAATAAAAAATAAACCTAAAATGAAAATAAAATAAACCGAAAATAAAATAAAATAAAAACTAAATGAATTCTTAAATCTAGATAAAAAAACCTAAAACTAAAACCTAAAATAAATAAAAAATAAAATCTAAACCAGTAAAATAAAACCTAAAATAAAATAAAATAAACCTAAACCTAAACTAAAATAAAGCTAAAATAAATAAAACCTAAACCAAAACCTAAAATAAACTAAACCTAAACCTCAACCTAAACTAAATAAAATAAATTAAAATTAAAATTAAAATAAAGCTAAACCTAAACTAAAAAATAAAACCTAAAATAAACCTAAAATAAAAACCTAAAACCTAAACCTAAAAAAAATAATAAATAAATAACCTAAACCTAAAAATAAAAAATAAAACCTAAACCTAAAAATAAAATAAATAAAACTAAACTAAAAATAAACCTAAACCTAAACCTAAACCTAAAAAATAAATTAAAATAAAACCTAAACTAAAATAAATAAACCTAAAATAAATAAACTAAATTAAATAAAACTAAAAAACATAATAAAATAAAATAAATAAACTAAAATAAATAAAAATAAACTAAATAAACTTAAACTGGTTTAACTAGTTTAAATAAAATAAATAAATAAAAATAAAATAAACCCTAAACCCTAAACTAAACTAAACCACTCCCTAAATCATAAACTCTAAATCCTAAACCTAACCAACCCAAACACACACCCTAAACCCTGAGACATAACACTATCAAAATAAACCTAATTAACTACCCTACTACCAACCAACCTAACTGACCCACCCTCCACTGACCAAACTAAACCCTAAAACCCCAAATCTAACCTACCTTAAACTCTACCACTAACCTAACCCAATGACCTTTACTAACTAAACCAAACCTAACCCTACCCTAAATCTTGCCATGACTAACACTAAATGAGCTGATCACTAATTAAACTACCTAAACCTAAACTACCATATCATACCATACCCTAAACTAACCACTATCTAAAACCTACCACAGTAATAACCTATTAAATAAAATATACCTAAACTAAAATAAAAACTAAACCTAAACTAAACCCTCAACCCTAAACTAAACTACCACTAAACCTAAACCCTAAAAAACACTCTACAAAAAACCCCTAATATGACCACACTCCTAAACTAAATAGCTACACCACTAAACCTCTCCCAAACCCTAAACCCTAAAAACTAAACCTAAACTAAATAAAACTAAACCCAAACTGTAAACATAAAACTAAATAAATAAACAAACCTAACCTTAACAAAATAACTATAAATAAATAAATATTTATAAACTAAATTAAAAAACTAAATAAATAAAATAAACATAAAATAAATAAAAAAATAAACTAAATAAATAAAAAATTAATAAATAAATAAAGTAATTAAAATAAACTAAATAAAAACTAAACTAAAAAAATAAAATATATAAATAAACTAAACTAAACTAAATAAACCTAAACTAAATAAAAATAAACCTAAAATAAAAATAAATAAATAAATTTACCTAAAAAATAAAACCTAAAACATAGATTAACTAAAATAAAAAAATAAATGAATAAAATAAATATATAAACTAAAATAAAAATAAACTAAAAAATAAATAAACTTAAACCTAAACTAAATAAATCAAAAAACAAATCTAAAAAAATTAAATCAACTTAAATAAATAAAATAAACTAAATAAAAAATAAAATAAATAAAAATAAAAAACCTTAACCTAAACAAAACTAAAATAAATAAAAAAAATAACAAATATATAAAAATAAATAAATAAATAAAAGTAAATAAAATAAAAAAGTAAATAAACTAAACTATATAAAAAAATAAATAATAAACCTAAACATAAATTAAATAAAAAAAAAAATAAATAAACTTAAAATAAATAAATAAAATAAATAAATAAAAAAAAATAAACTAAATTAAAATAAACCTAAAATAAAATAAATATAAAAAATAAACCTAAACTAAAATAAAATAAAATAAAATAATTAATCAAATATAAATAAAGAAATAAATAATTTCTAAAAATAAGAAAAAAATAAATAAATAAACCCTAAAATAAAAAAATAAAATAAATAAAATAAATAAAATAAACTAAATAAACTAAATGAAATAAAAAAAATAAACGAACTAAAATAAATAAATAAACCAACCTAAACCTAAATAAAAAGAAATAAAAATAAACTAAAAAACCTAAAAGAAATAAGTAAAATAAAATAAACAACACTTCAATAAAATAAACTAAAATAAACTAAAATAATAATTAAAAACCTAAAAAATAATAAATAAAATAAACTAAACCTAAAATAAAATAATATAAAATAAAAAAACAAACTAAACCTAAATAATAATATAAATAAATAAACCCTAAAATTAAAAAAAATTTAAAGAAAAATAATAACTAAACCTAAACCTAAACTAACCTAATAAACCCTAAAAATAAACTCTAAACACCCAAATCCTAACTAACCACCTGCTCCCTAATCATAAAACTAAAGCCTAAACTAAATCCACCACCTAAATCTTAACCTAAACTATAAAATGCTAAACCCTAAACCTAAACCTAAAATAAAATAAAATAAAACCTAAAGTAAAACTAACCTTAAAAGAAAATAAAATAAAAATAAAAACTAAACTAAAAATAAATAAAACTAATAAAAATAAAACTAAATAAAATAAAAAAATAAACCTAAAATAAAAAATAAACATAAAATAAAATAAAATAAAAACTAAATAAAACCTAATCAAAATAAACTAAACTAAAATAAATAAAACCTAAACCTAAACCTAAACTAAACCTAAATGACTAAATTAAAATAAAATTAAAAATACACTTAAAACACCTAAACAAAAATAAAATAAAATAAACCTAAACCTAAAATAAAAATAAACCTAAACCAAAAAAAAAAAATAAAATAAAATAAACTAAACTAAAATAAACATAAATAAACCTAAACCCAAAAAATGAACTAAAATAAAAAAAACTAAAAATAAAATAAACTAAACTACAAAAAATAAAAAAACTAAATAAAACTAAAAAAATAAAATAAACTAAATAAATAAACTAAACTACATTAAAAATAAATAAATAAACCTAAAATAAATTAAACTTAAAATAAACTAAATAACTAAGAGATAAATAAACTACATAAACAAAAATAAAGTAAACTAAATAAATAAAATTAACCAAAACTAAATAAATAAAAATAAACTAAAATAATCCTAAAATAAATTAAAATAAATAAAATAAACTAAAATAAATAAAATAAAACTAAACTAAATAAATAAAAATAAATAATCCTAAAAAAATAAATTAACTTAAAAAAATAAATAAAAATAAAACCTAAACCCTAAAACTAGAAAAACTAAACTAAATAAAGTAAACTAAACCTCAACCTAGCCAAAAAATAAAAACATAAAAAGTAAACCAAAAAAAAAAGTAAAATAATAAAACTAAATAAAAAACTAATCTAAATAAATAAATAAAATAAATGGACTAAATAAATATGTAAAATAAACTAAATAAACTAAACTAAACTAAACTAAACTAAATAAAATAAATAAAATAAAGTAAAAACCTAAATTAAATAAAAATAAATAAACTAAAAAATAAATAAACTTAAACCCAAATAAATAAAATAGAAATAAACTAAATAAAAACCTCAAATAAATAAACTATAATAAACTAAATAAAATGATAAAATAATAAAAATATAATAAATAAATAAACCTAAACTAAAATAAACTAAACTAAAATAAATAAACTAAAAAAATAAAATAAAAAAATAAACTAAATAAATTATATTAATAAATAAACCTAAGATAAATAAAATAAAAAACCTAAACATAAAATAAACAAAATAAACCTAAAGAAATAATAAATAAAAATAAACCTAAATAAATAAATTAAATAAAAATAAACTAAAACCTAAAATAAAAAATAAATACAAAAAAACTAAATAAACTAAACTAAAAGTAAAAATAAAATAAGTAAACTAAAATAAATCCTAAATTAAATAAATAAAAGAAAATAAATAAACTAAAATAGAATTAAATAAATAAATAAACTAAACAAAATAAAATTAATAAATTATTTATTTAATTCAAATAAATAAACCTAAAATAAAATAAAAAATAAACTAAATTAAATTATACCTAAACCTAAACAAAAAATAAACTAAATAATAAATAAATAAATAAACTAAAATATATAAATAAACTAAAATAAATAAAATAAACTAAAAAATAAATAAATAAACCTAAATAAGATTAAAATAAACCTAAATAAAATAAACCTAAAAATAAACTAAATTAAATAAAAGAAATCAGAACCTAAATCTAAACTAAACATAAACTAAATAAAATTAAACTAAACCTAAAATAAATAAATAAATATAACCTAAACCTAAAATAAATAGATAAAAAATAAATTAAATAAACTAAAATAAGCTAAAAATAAATAAACCTAAAAAAATTAAAAAAAATATACTTAAACCTAAATCTAAACCAAAACTAAATAAAAATAAAATAAAATAATTAAAATAAATAAACTAAACAAAAATAAATAAAACCCAAAATAAAAATAAACTAAACTAAACTAAATAAAAAACCAACAAAAATAAACTAAAAATTAAATGATAAAAAAATATAAATAAACTAACTAAAAATAAAAAACTAAATAAATAAACCTAAATAAAAAAATATAATAAATAAAATAAACAAAATAAAAAATAAAACAAAATAAAATAAATAATAAATAAACACTAGAAAAAATAAGTAAAAATAAAAACCTAAAATAAAAAACTTAAACACAAGCTAAAATAAAATAAACTAAAAAATAAAATAAAAAACCTAAATAAATTAATAAACTAAAATAAACTAAATAAAATAAACTAAAATAAAAATATAATAAAAAGCTAAACGTAAACCAAAAATAAACCTAAGCTAAACTAAATAAATAAAGAAATAATCTTAAATATAAAATAAAATAAAATAAACTAAACTAAATAAATAAACCTAAAATAAATCAAATGAAAATAAAATAAAATAAATAAACCTGAATAAACTAAATTAAACTAAATAAACCTAAATAAACTAAACTAAATAGAAAAGCTAAACTAATAATAAATAAACTTAAATAAATAAATAAACTAAAATAAACTAAATAAACCTAAATAAAAAAATAAAATAAAATAAATAAATAAATAATTAATTAAATTAAATTAAATATAATAAAATAAAAAATAAAACAAACTAAACTAAACTAAACTAAATAAATAAATAAAGTAAAAATAAATGAACTAAATAAATAAACTAAATAAAATAAATAAATAAACCAATCTAAACTAAATCAAATAATAATAAAAATAAACCTAAACCTAAACCTAAATAAACTAAACAATAAAATAAACTAAACAAAACCTGAAAAGAAACTAAATAAACTTTAACCTAAACCTAAACCTAAGCTAAAACCTAAACTAAACTAAATAAACCTAAACCTAAACTAAATAAAATAAACTAAAATTAAATAAATAAAAATAAACTAAAAAATAAACCTAAAAATAAAGTAAAAGAAACCTAAAAAATATTGAATTAACTAAACAAAAAGAAATAAATAAAAAATAAAAATAAATTAACCTAAAATAAAAACAAGAAAAAAATCTAAACTAAAAACAAAATAAACTAATAAACTTAAACCTAAACCTAAAATAAATTAACTAAATAAAATAAAAATAAACCTAAAAACCTAAATAAAAATAAAAATAAAAATAAACTAAACTAAACTAAATTAACCTAAACTAAACTAAAATAAACTTAAAATAAAAATAAATAAAATAAATTTAAAAAAAAATAAAACCTAGAACCTAAATAAACTAAAATAAAAATAAAATAAATAAATAATCAAAAAATAAAAATAAACTAAAATAAATAAATAAACCTAAACCTAAACTAAATAAATAAAATAAACCTAAAAGAATATAAAATAAACCTAAATAAACTAAAAATAAAATAAAATAAAAAAATAAACTTAAACTAAACTAAATAAAAATATTTAAAAATAAAAATAAATAAAGTAAATAAAAATATATTAAATAAACCTAAACTAAACTAAATAAATATAAATAAATAAAATAAACTAAACTAAAAAATAAATAAATAAACCCTAAAACTAAAAAGAAATAAAATAGGATAAAAATAAAATAAAACAAAATAAAAATAAAATAATTAAATCAAAATTAACTAAATAAAAAAATAAACATAAACTAAATCAGACCTAAAAAAATAAAATAAAACTAAATAAACTAAACTAAATAAATAAACCTAAACCTAAACCTAAATAAACTAAAATAATAATAAAATAAAAATAAAATAAAAAATAAATAAAAATCAAATATACAAAAAATTAATAAACTAAAAACTAAACTAAATGAACCTTAAAATAAATAAAATAAACCTAAATTAAAATAAAAAAATAAACCTAAAAATATAATAAACTAAATAATCTAAACTAAAATAAATAAGCTAAACTAAAACCTAAACCTAAATAAAAATAAACTAAATAATCCAAAATAAATAAAGTGAAAATAAAATAAGCTAAACTAAAATAAAATAAACCAAAAATAAACTAAACTAAATAAAATAAATAAACTTAAAGCTAAACCTAAAAATAAACATTATAAATAAAAATAAACTTATAATTTAAAGATAAAATAGTTTAAACCTAAAAAAATAACCTAAACATAAAATAAAAAAAATAAAAATAAGCTATAATTAAAAAAAATAAAATAAAATAAACCCAAATAAACCTAAAATAATAATCCATAAACCCTAAACCCTAAAACTAAACCATAAGTAAACTAACCCTAAACCATAAACCCTAAAAAAATAAAACCCTAAAAGCTAAAACCTAAACTAAATAAACCCTAAATTCCTAACCTAAGCTAAACTATAAAATAAAAAAACCCTAAACTAAACTAAACTCTAAATAAAAATAAACTAATAAATAAAAAAATAAACCCTAAACATAAACCTAAAATAAAATAAAATAAAAAACATAAACCTACTAAAAAAATAAAATAAAAAATAAAACTAAACTAAAATAAAATAAATGAAACCTAAACTAAACTATAAATAAAAAACTAAATAAAAACCTAAATTAAAATAAAATAAACTAAAATATAATAAAATAAAATTAAATAAAACTTAAAAAAAATAAACCTAAAAATAAATAAAAAATAAAACCTATGCCTAAACTAAAAAAAAAAATCTAAACTAAAATAAAATAAATAAACCTAAACTAAGATAAACTAACTAAAATAAATAAACCTAAACTAACCTAAATAAATCTAAACATAAACCTAAACTAAAAAATAAAATAAACAAAAATAAACTAAACATAAAATAAAAAATAAACCTAAAATAAACCTAAAATAAACCTAAAAAAATAAAATAAAAATCTAAACCTAAACTAAAATAAAAATAAAACTAAACCTAAAAAAAATAAATAAAAATATAAACTAAACTAAAAAAATAAATAAACCTAAAAACCTAAAATAAACTAAAATAATAAAACCTAAATAATAAACTAAACTAAATAAAATATAAATAATCCTAAATAAAAATAAAAAATAAAATAAACTAAAATAAATAAAATAAACTAAATAAACTAATAAACATAAACTCCACTAAAAAAAATAAAATAAAACAAAATAAAAAAACCTAAACCATAAACCATAAACCTACACCTAATCCTAAACCTAAAATCTAAACCCTAAGTAAAATAAAAAAAACCCTAAACCCTAAAAATAATAAACTAAAAAAACCTAAAACCTAAACCTAAACTAAACCTAAAATTAAAATAAAGAAAAAAATATAAACCTAAATAAAATAAATAAAATAAAAAATAAAAAACCAAACTAAAACTAAACATAAATAAATAAAAAACTTAAAAAATATAATAAAATAAAAAATTAAACTAAAATAAATACTAAATAAAAATCTAAACCTAAAAAATATACCTAAAAATAAATAAAAAATAAAACCTAAACCTTAAACTAAAAAAAAACTAAACCTAAAATAAAAATAAAAATAATCCAAAACCTAAACTAAAATAAACTAAACTAAATTAAATAAAACCTGTGTTAAACCTAAATAAACTAAACATAAACCCAAACTAAATAAATAGAATAAACTCTAAACCCAACCTAAAATCACAAATAAAACTAAAATAAACCAAAATAAAATTTAAACTAAACCTCAAAAAAGAAAATCCAAAACTCTAAACCCTAAAACTATAAAACCTAAACTATAAACTATAAAATAATAAACTAAACTATAAATCCTAATCTAAACTAAAACTAAAACTAAACTATAAACTATAAAATAATAAACTTAAACCTAAACCATAAACCTAAACCCTAAAATCTAAACCTTAAAACTAAAACCATAAAAATTAAACCCTAAACCCTAAACATAAACCTAAACCTAAACTAAACTTGATTCTAAACCTAAACCTTAAATCCAAAACCCTAAACCCTAAACCATAAAACCCTAAACCCTAAACCCTAAAACCATAAACCCTAATCCCTAGAACCTACAACCCTAAATCCTAAAACCCAAACATTAAACTCTAAATCCTAAACTAGCACTAAACCCTAAACCTTAAACTAACCCTAAACCTTATACTAACCCTAAACCATAAACTAACCCTAAACCATAAACTTTAAACTTTGAATAAAGATGTTATTAGGGGTAAATCCAAATAATGACTTAATCCTAACATAGCTATGGTAGCTAAAGAAAATGTCTTCAAGAGACTTTCCATTGACTATTGGAGATTTGAATACCCTAAACTGTAACCCTAAATCATATTATAATATTATATATTATAGTATAATGTATCATCATATATTTGAGCATATAGTGATGTATTTTTGGATGTTATAAGATGTTTTGAAATGTTTTAGTATATTATATTATAAATTTTATAGTCATATTAATATAAATTATAAAATATGATTTAACAAATTAGATGATGGAATTTGTTAAATTTGAAGTGGGAATTAGTTGTAGTACCAAAGGTGTGCTATGCCACTTCTAGTCTAAAAAGTAAGATTTTATGTTCAAAATAAATATTATATGTTGTAGCATAGTATAGCATCATATATCATAATATATTATTCTATGCATTTTAAATCTTTTAGTAATTTACAATCATGCAGTTGAGCCTACACTAGCATTATTTATAAAAATTTTGACTTTAAAATGGTGGATTTTGGCGAAATTCAAAATAAGTAAAGCATGGCATCATAATATATTGTTTCAATTTAAAATATGTAAGTGATACGACTAAAATATATAGTTTTTTTTATTATTTAGACTTTTATGATTTTTTTTTATCTTAAGCAATCCCTTGTGATGTGATATGCAATATAATATAATGTAATATGTTATAGTGTATTATAATATAATGCCATAACATAGTGTAGCATCATGCATTATAGCATAATTGTGTATTACTACATTGTTTAGCATATTGAGTTTATTATATGATGTAGTAGAGTTTGTACAAATAATTCATAAATATATTGATTTAAGCTAAGATGATGGGATTTCCAAATTTTAAGGTAAGCTTTAGGGAACATCATTTTTTATGTCATTTAATCAAAAGAATGAATTTTACATCCAAAATAAATGTTCATTTTTCAAACCAAATTTTATAATTTTTTGCTTAGAGTGATTCATTTTAATGATGTAATGTAAGATAATATATTATATGAAAGAAAAATTAAATATAATGTACATAACAATATAACTTCATATATATGAATGTGGTGGTGTGTTACTAACTACTATTCTATATTTTAGTATGTTTTACTTTTGTTATGACACATTGGGTCAAAACTCATAAATGTTAATTTGAAGGTTGAGATGAATAATTTGGCCAAATTACGGAATAAATTAAGCAAGGCCAAAATATTGCTATTTTTGTACCATTTCTAATAGAAAAATAACATTTTACATCCAAAATGAACATTATTCATATTTTGTGAAAATTTATTATTTGTTCCTTTAAGTGATTTTAATGAGGTCTAATGTTAGACAATATATTATATTATAACAAATTATAATATAGCATCATATATTATAATATAATATAGTGTGTTAATTCCTAAACCCTAATATGTTTAACATGATATTGTATAGTTAGTTTGAGCTTGCACCATCACAAATCATAAAATGTTGATTACAAGGTGTGCATAAGCAAAGAAATAAGATTTGATGAGAATTCCATGTCAAGGACATGGAGAAATTGGCTAGGGGATCACATGCATTAGACATGACATGTGAGGGTCATGTCGAGGCATAGAAGAAGAAAATCTGTTGAGGAAAAGGTTTGAATTTAATTTGATTATATGATTTATGGAAAAAAGATCCATTGGGGATAAGAATCTATAATCCACCAAGGATTAAGATCAAATTGACTTTAATCTATTTTGTTTTAATTGATGTGGAGGCACATTTGTTAGATATATGGGCTCAGTCTACTAGGATTATATGAACCTTCCACTGGAAGCAAAGTTGGGCTATCCGGGATTTGGATTTGAGTTTGATTTCATAGATTTGTTTGGGGATGTATCCAGGAATAAGAGTTTGGTTG
Source organism: Cymbidium sinense (assembly GCA_021442155.1). Lineage (NCBI taxonomy): Eukaryota > Viridiplantae > Streptophyta > Magnoliopsida > Asparagales > Orchidaceae > Cymbidium > Cymbidium sinense. The sequence continues at coordinate 87,523 of JAKCPB010000496.1, read as the reverse complement.
GATTTCTTTGATTGAACTCTAGGGGAGTTGGTTTAATTTTCCTCATGGGAGGTTTGAATATTTTGTTTGTTGAGTTTATATATGAGGGCTCCATTGAGAAGGGTCCATTTAACTCAGGGAAAACTAGATTGGGTTTAATTTATGGACAATGTATGTGTGCATGGACCCACTAGAAGGGTTATACACCATGACACCTCAGTTTATAAATCCAAAGGGATAGTCTACTGTTGCAGGTAGAGCTAGCAACCTAAGGGGTTGCCTTTAGAGTGCAACATCTTGTGCTAGGAAGAAGGCATAGCACTTATATCTTCCAAAGCGAGGAACAACCAGGGACTAGATGCACAAATCAAATCGCCTGCTTAATTACTAAGTGAATGCTATTGGGGACTTATATACCAAAGTAGTGGATTACTTTATCTTAATTTCATGTTATTTGATATGGTTTGTTTAGTTTAGTTTGATTTCAAATGGTGCATATCCACAGAAGAGCTCCAAATATATAAATATATGGACTATGTTGGAAAAGATGACCCGAGAAGGGGCTATAATGACTTGTCATATCAAATTTATAAATAATGGGATAGTCTACTAGCTATGGGGTAGAGCTAGCAAACCTAAGTTGCCTTTGGTGCAATAGGAGAAGGAGGTTTTCAAAAGGTGGAATAACCTAGGTAACCAATTGGTAGCATAAATAGAACCCGACTTGGGAGATCATGAGGAAAATGCAGGGACTTATATCAACTCAAGAGTAGTCAAAATTCCTATAAGGAGTTATCTAACACTACCTTAAAGAAGGATGCTCAAAAAAGGAGCTAGGTGTCCTCCTCAATCCACAAGTGAATATATATTTGTGACTCACATCCTCTTAAATGAAACCAACATGAGGTAGCTTACCCACCATAGTAAGACCTACCAAACTAACAAGGCACTCATGGTGTAGTGGCTAAAGAAGGAAAGTGTAGCATACTTACATCCTCTAAAGCAAGAAGACCACTAGGGTGACAGGATACAGATCACCACCTATAAGCATTACAGAGTGAGTAGCTTCTCAACTAGAGTAGCGAGACAAAAGATATGTATTAATTTTATATGTTTGTGTGTATTTTGTGTTTGTGTTGTGTCGATGAAGGATAGAACACCATTCGAGTTCCTTACACCTACCCTAAACACATCATGGGGATTTATAAATAAAAATACTTTCAACATGGAATAGATTTAAATCAAAATAGAATTTTCATTGATGATAATTATTTTCAAACATGATTTATAATATTTCTTAAGTAGAGCATTGATTGGAAGCATTGGGAGCTCTCCCTTATGATTAATAAGGTAATAAGATCCTCCTTAGTAGGCCTTCTCTATGGAAAAAGGGCCTTCCTAAGTGTGTTCAAAGTTTCCTCCCATCTTATGACGGGTAACAATCAGTGTCCTTAGAACTAAAATAAGCTCTCCTACTTAAAAAGTTCTAGGACAGACCAACTTGTTATAAGCTTGAAACATTTTAGCTTTGTACAACTCGAGTTTTAGCATACCTGTAGGTGTCTCTCCTCCAAACCTTCGATCTCTTCTAACCATAACTTAGCATTCTGATATGTTGTGATCTTGCTACCTTCAACTATCCTAGAACAACTTTGAACCCATACACTAAAGAAAAAGGAGTAGATTGTGTTGGAGTTCTATATGTGGTGCGGTTGGCCCACAAGGCTTCAACTAACTGCTAATGCCATTATCATTTATTGTTGAGTGTCTTTCTATTTAGATGATAGTTAGTTTCTAAGCCATTTTCCTTGGGTAGTTGATGGTATAATATCTCCAATCTATGTTGTTTCTTTGAGCAAAGTTGTTGATCTCGGTTCTCTTGAATGTAGTACTATTATCGGATATAATTCATCAAGGCACTTTGAAGCTATATACGATATGGTTCCTAAAAAATTATAGCACACACTAAACTATGACCTCTCTGAGTGAAATCACCTTTGCCCTTTTGCAAAAGTACTCAGTAGTAGCTAAGATGAATCGATGACCCTTGGATAAAAGAGGATTAATCAAACACACTATGTGGTACCCCAACACTCGAATGGCCATGAGGCTAATGTAGGATGTAGAATGTTGGGTGGTTAGTGTAGGACCACACCGTGTATTTGACATTGGTGGCATCGCCTAGCCGTATCCATGCAATCTTTGATCATTGACGGTAACTAGTATCCTAGTCTCTTGATCTTGGCTTCCATCTTCGGACCGGATTGGTTGGCTCCACATAATCATGTGTGTACCTCAGCCATGATCTTACGGGCTTCATGCTTGTCTAAATAATGTAACCACATTTGATTGAAAGATCGCTAGTACAAGACATCATCCATAAGAGCATAGGAAAGTGCTCTCTAATGTGGACTTCTCTGAGATAGCCTTTATTTAGGTAATCTATGAATGGTTTCCTCCAATCAAACTCCTCATCCTTCTTGGCAATGGTAACCTCCCCTTTAAGAGAGTACTTTTTGATGAGTTAAATATCAATAAGGGATAAGACTTATCTATTTTGGACCTTTATTAATATGGACTCATCCTCCAGACTTGCCAACTTGGCAAGCTTACATACATGTTACGGTGTTCTCTCATCGAGAAATCTTATAAATGGTAATCTCTAGGATTTGGGCCAATAACTCCATGGTGTACTTGTGATAGTGATGGAGCTTGAGCTTTATAACCTAATAGGACCCATTTGGTTGATAACTAGTTGAGAATCCTCAAGATGTTGATGTTATGGATGCTTAGAGTAACAACTAACTACCCAAATCGAGCCTCATATTCAACTTCATTGTTATTGCAAGGATTTGATAGATGATATGAGAATCTCATCACATCATGGTCCAGAGTTAAGAGAACTACTTCTACCATTGCCTTTTCTAGAATAGTATATTGTGGTTCTTCTTCTCTTTGAAAGGAAGTCGCACCATCAATGTACATCTCCCAGCGGTGAATGCTAGTATCCCCTAAATTCATGATTTGTTCATCAAGGAGATCATCACTAAGTGGAGAGATGGAAGTGGGTGTCGCTAAGAAATCCACTAGTGCTTGTCCTTTCACTGCATAGAGGGGTATGAAGGTAATGTAAAACTATGAGAGGATCATGGACCATCGTGCCATCCATCCATATAGCGTCGGCTATGTCATGAGATATTATAGTGGATTGATCCTAGAGTTTAAGTTCACTTTATGAGAAAGCATGTAGTGTTGTAGCTTTTGGGATGCAATGATTAAAGCTAAGCAATGCTTTTTAATGGGTGGATAATTAGCCTAGGGGATTAGATGATGGTCGAGGTAGAGTACATTTTCCTTCCCTCATTTTTTTGGGCCAACAAACCACCAAGGGAGTCATCTAATGTAGTAGTGTAAAGTATGTGTGACTTGCATTGGATTGGCTAAAATCATCAGGTAATGCTTGATGAAGGCATGCTCATATTATCATCCCACTTGAACTTGGCATTCTTTTGACAAGTTGAGAATGGCTGACATCTTCCTGATAGGTTGGATATAAAGCATCTTAGATACTCCAACTGCCCTTAGAATGATCTACATTGAGTTAAAATTTTGGGGGCATTTAATTTCACCTTGATCTTCTCGATCTATTTTCCCCTAGTGTCCATAACAAACACAAAGAATTTCTAAGCTACTCCAAATGCACACTGGGTTCATTTTGAGGTTAAATTTTCTTAACTATTTAAAAAAAACTACTCAAGTCAAAGAGATGTCTTCCTTTTCTCTACTTTTGACCATGAGATCATTGACATACTGACTTGATGATGAATGAGTTCATCAAAGATTTGAGTCATAACCTGCTGGTATGTAGCATGAGCATTTTTAAGGTTGAAAGGCATGACCTTATAGCAATAGATTCTGATTGGAGGTTCTAAAAGTAGTGTTTCTTTTATCTTTAGGGGCCATCTTTATTTGGTTATTTTATGAGCCATCCATGAATAAGAAGACTATGAGATGAGGCAATGTCCACCATCACTCTAGGATTGGTTGTAGAAATTCATCTTTTGTACAAGCCTTATTTAAATCTTTAAATCAAAGTATATATGAATTTGGCCATTCATTTTCTTAACTAGGATGACGCTGGCTAACTAGGTAGGGTATTTTTCTTCCTAGATGAAGCCAACATCGATCAATTTCTTGACTTCATAAATGACCTATTATTATATGTCTAATCACAAGCATCTAGGAGCTTGCTTGATAGGGTTAGTAGCAGGCTCAATTATTATTTTATGGACGGCTATGTTAGGAGCCAATCTAGGCATCTCTTCATAACTCCATGCAAAGTAGTCCTTAAACTCAATCAATAGCCTAAGTCATTGGTTTTAATTTCATTCAATAAAGAATGGATGTATGTTTGGGGTGGATCTTCTTAAATTCCAAAGTTGATTTCCTTGAGCTCATCAATGGTTGACTTGATCTCTTCTTCAAACTTTAGAGGTGCATCTTTCACTTTAAAATCAATTGAATCATCTAAAGTTTCTAAGCACAGCTCCTCATATGAGTTAATTTGAATTGAAAAGAACCTATCTGATACCAAATGATTGATGATGACTAAACAGTTATCGTCATCATCGACTGGATGCATTGTACCAAATCCTAGTGTTAGTCTTGATTGAGAGCTTTTGCATTTGTTCTTCCATATTTTTTGAAGTAGTATGACCTATGCTTTGACCAAGTATGTGGGATTAACCCTTTCTTTGCTAAATTATGAACACAAGGGAAGTACTAATGAAAAGGTAATTCTATTAAACCTTTATATGAATCATCCTCAAGTTCTACATCAACTTCTTGACTTGAGGATGATGCTCCCATAGGACCTCCGAGTCTTCACACCTGTGGATGACTTAGGGGCTTCCTTAACTACCAAACTCTCAACTTTTTGAGAGGAAAGTGGGGTTAGAGCTAAGGTTCCCAATTGATGCCTAACTATTTCACATATAGACTTTGATACACTTATGTTTTGCTTTGGAGCCCAGTCTTCATCGATATCTAGCTCAAGTGTCACCTCCAATGGAATCTACTACTGAGAAGAGCTTCCTGGTTTGCTAACCATATAAGACTCATCCTATGAACTAGATTCTACATCTATATGGATAGTGTGTGTACTCGTAGTTGGGACATATCTTCTGTTGGGTGGCCAATAAAGAGGTTTTCCACCCCTAGGATTGCCTCTGAACTGGCCTCTTCCTCTACTTGGTGGAGGTCAGGTCGTCCTACCCATATGTTCGAATGGTGTAATGAACTATGGGTGGAATTTAATGTTAAGATCCACTTCCTCCTCCAAGTTTATTTTTTCTCCCTTTTATTTTCTTTTCCATTTTCTTTTCTTTCTTTTCTTTTCTTTTTATTTTTTTAAACTTGGCCCAAGTTTGCGAGAATAGACTTGTTGATTTTGAGGGAGGTAGTAAGCCGCATCTTCATATATGTCGACCTCGTGAACTGTAAATGGCTTGAGATCTCCTTTGACACAGTAGATGATCCCACATCTCATAAACATCATACACTGATGTAGAGTGGATGGAACTATGTTGTTATCATACATCCATGGTCTCACAAACAAAGTGTTGAAAGATGTATCAGTATATAATGTGAAACATGGCTTCGGTCTTCCAATCATCTATCTCAAGGGCAACACTATGGAGCCCAATGCCTATCCTCACTTTGGAGTGCATTCAATCTTCTTATCTTAGACTTAGGAGTCTTCTAGACACTAAGACTTCCCAGTCATAAGACACTTCTAACAAATATGTAAACACTTAACCTAAGCCTAAAGACTTAGAAGGGGTAACCATAGGATTAGGTTATGCCTTAGGATTAGGATAATCCACCCTACAAACCAAATTCAATCATGTCACCTTCTCAAACCAAACCTGATCCCATGATCAAATCCAAATCAAAAATCTCTTCAAATCAATCAAAATCAAATCATTTCCAAAAATTTAAATATACATCATATTTAAATTTGATTAAAATCAAATCAAATCTAAGCTATTATCATATCTAAAATAAATCAATCAATCAATGATTTTTAAATCAATCATATTTATAAATGAACATTTAAATCATCAAAACTAACTCAAACCCCAAAATCCAAACCTAAGCCACATGACCCAACTCCATGGACTTAGCCAAATTCCTTCATTCCAAAACCCAAATTCAATTGATTTTCTAATAAATCAATCATACCTTCAATCATATTCACAAATATAAATGAATTCTATAATCATCAAGCCAAACCAAAATCAACTCAAGTAAAACCTACCTTAACCCTCTTGACTTGAAATGTTCAAATGAACCAAAACTCATTTGAACCCAAGCCAATTGCAATTGAATTTATATATCAATCCCAAATACATATATAAACTCAACTAAATCAAACACAACCCAAAATCAAGCCAACTAAACCCAATTGGTCCACTTGACCCATAGTGGCTAATTTGACCTATTTGAGCCAAGTTCTAATCCTACCCAAATTGGATTGAACTAAGCCGATCAAAACCTCTCATCATGATTGTTGATCACCCTAGGTTGATCAATTATCACAAATTGGTCAAACCAAGTAAACTTTGTCATTTGACCAAGTCAACCCCTTAACCCATATGAACCCAAACTAGCGAAATTACAACCAAGCCAAATCCCTTGAAACTAATGATTCATACCAAATCAAAATCAATATTTGAATATGACTTGACCTTCATTTGATTTAAACCAAACCAAATTGGCCTCTTGACCCAAGTTGACACAAATTAACCTAAAAGACGAAATTGGGTAAAATGAAAATATAAACCAAATTGATTGCACCCAATGGCTCAAGTTCATTCCAAATTGATTGTTGAACTTGACCAAATTCATGATTGGACCCAATTGAACTTAATTGACCTACTTAGCCTAAATTGACCTAAAGGTTCAAGTTGGCCTAAATCAAAACCAAATCCAAATTAATTGAAACCAAATCCTACAATCATCATCAATTAGTCAACTAAACCCAAACCAACACCCAACCCAAGCAATTTGGCCAATTTGGTCAAATTGGTCAACTTAATCCATTTGACCCAAATGAATTCAAATGATCCAAAATCAAATTTAAGCCAAACTAAACCAAACCAATTGAACCAAAACATCCTAAATGATCATATGAACTTGACCCAACCTTGGTTTCAGTTTGACCAATTGGTCAACTTGACCAAACCTAACCCAATTTGACCTAAATTAGTCAAATTAAGCAAAATATAACCAAATAAACTCCAATTGACTTGAAGTTTGGGCTAACCCACTCTTCGCTCATTTCAAATCTTCCCAAATCAAATCCAATGCCAAATGATAATTCTATCCTTGGGTCAAGGGCATCACATGAGACAAATCACCCATGTAAGTGGTCATTTCCATTCCTTGGCCACTTGGTACTCTCCCAATGGTCCACTTAGGCACCTAGGATACTACCCAACCCGACACATGGGTGGCCATGACCCATAGGAGGTTAAATCACCTCACTCTCCCCATTAATGCATTTGAAAACCTTAAGACACCCATGATTCCTCTTTGGCAACCACTTCCACACCTTCAACCAAACAAGTCAAGCCAACTCATCTCCTACCTACCACCCACGACTCCTTGAGATGGTTGGATGGCCACTAGAAGCCAAACTCGATCCCACCATTCAATCAAGATGAAGGAAGGGGTGGGGGGTTATACACCCACTCATTTTAACTCAAACCCACACAAAAATCATTCCTAAGAGCCCTAGCTACCCAGGAAGAGCCGCTAAAGCCATTCCTTAAGCTCCAAAAATCATTCCTCAATCGATAAATGCCATTGCGATCAATCCTAAAATAAGACACTCCCATTTTTGACCTAGCTTCCCCATTTCTCCATCAAACTCAAAATAACATTGCATGCACCTTCCCTAGGCATCATAGAGAAAGAATGAATCATCTCCTAAGCTTCCCAAGCATCAAAGGTAGGACTTTGATCAAAGTCAAGCTCCAAATTATGAGTTCATGGCCTTCTAAGTGAACATCAAAGATTTGATCCAATTACTGGTCAAAATGGCTTCGTCTCCACTAGATGAAGCTTCCACAGTTGTTTAAGCCACCGATCTTGAGCTTCGGTGAGGTATGCTTCCAAAATCGATCTTTAAGAGAAAATAGGTTGGAGCTTTTTGAAGAAAACTTGCATCCCATGTGATCTTAACCATTAGATCACCTTTGATCGATGTCGTGGAGGTGTGGGATTTTTTTGGAGTTGATTTGAGCTCAGGTAAGCTCAGATCAAGTGAGCAATGGCAGATGAGCTCCATTTTCCCACACTTATGTGACATTAGATCACGCACCATCTGCTCGCATGATCGAATGGACGATCATGATAAGATCGCTAGATCAAGATTTAATCTTATTAAGTGGATTAATCATACATTCGATCTTAGATCGGATGGTGGATGAGAAAGCACCATCCGCCATGTAGGCATAGAGTCGATAAGTTTTAAGTAGCCAATCCGCAACCACGTGGAAAGCACCACGCCACATGGTCCCAACATGATTAGGCTTTAATCAGGCATAATTAATCATTTTTAATGGCACAAACTTCTAAAAATCATAAACAATCATATAAAATAAAAAAGTTGCAAATAAATACTAATTTTAAAGATATTTCGAAGGAGAATCAATTAAAAATGATATTACCTAATTTTGAATAGTAATTAAGTTTAAATGCAAAATTAATTTGCTTAATTACTCCATAATTACTAGAGCAATTAATCCCAAATTTTGTGGGTTAATTTAATGGGATGACCTCTACCTCCCATGATTATCTTTGGATTTATTGCTCACTTAGTTAGGAAAATTGACTAATTAAACCTTAACTACTATTTTAAGTTAATTAATGATTAATTAATCTCATGAATAGTAATAAATTTGTTAATTAAGTTTATTAATCATTGTTAGTAAGTGAACTAAGGAATAGGATGGGACCCCTTTCCCTAAGTTCATTTCACCTTTTAAAATGAAATTAATTAAGATTTAACCAATTAATTAAATCACTTAATCAAATTGAAATCATAATCACATCAAACCTTAATTAATAAAATCATGGGGTAGATCTTTAGGTGTTTAATAACCTAAAGGAAATTAACAAAATTATGGTTAGTCCACATGTGTGGAAAACCATAATAGTAATTATAAGTCCCAATCTAATTTTATTTTCTAGGATCATTGCAAGTTTATTTTCCATGCATATCATGTTGGCTCATAATTATTTAGTTAATTACTTTTAGGTGACGTAGGTAAGGGTATTTAATTCATCTAATTAAGGGTTCAACTTAATTAACCCATAAAATCAAATTAATTACATTTACTTAAATTAAATCAAATCACTAATGTGGGGATGGGTTTAAAATAGCAAGTGAAGATTTGTTTTATCCTCTTTAAATCAAATCAAATCTAAAACTTAATTAATAAAGAAGCTTTGGTTTACATTAAATAATCTTATTTGATTTGATTGTCCTTAAGAACTTGTTTGGTTGAATGAATCACATGCTTATATTTCATTATCCTTTTTTCCAATCATGTTAGATTTGGTATGTCATTTCAATTCATGCATCCATATTTTCAAAATCAAGTAAAATAAAATGTATTTCCTTTATGTAAGCTTGCATGTGTTGATTTAATTTAATATATGTGTGGCTATTATCACTATTAAATCCAAATGTATTTTTCAAAAGCTTATAAATGAATAATTATATTTGTTGATGCTAGTTATAAATACATAAGAAATGCATGTGCTTAAAGCTTAAGTGTATGAATGTTTTGTTATCTTTCCTCTATTCTAGTGTTGATTTATATAAGATTGAATGGTAATGGGTATATAGTCTGGACATCCTGGGAAAATGAGGCTTTAGCTAGTGCCATGGAGGCCATTTGATTATCTCACTTCCCTGGTTTATCAATGGCATGTACCCATTTGATTTCATTCTTATGTATTTCAACATTAGAATTTGGATAGAGCTTTAATTAATATATATAAATGATTCTATAAAAAAATATACAATCTTTGCATGGTTTTCTTTCCCTCATTAATGTATACATCCATGTGTGTCAAAGAAAAGTAAGTATACTGTCTAGACATCCTGAGAATACGAGGCTTTAGTTATCCCCAAGGAGGTCATTTGATTACCTCACTTCTATGGTTTAACAAAGACACATACTTGCCTATATCTTTGTACATGTATATGTATACATCATTAGTAAATGAAAATCCCCTTTGCCATTAAAACTATATGCATTCATAATTGAGTAAGTGGTTAAACTAATTAGCCATATGATTTGGAGCTTACTACATATGTTCATGTATATGAATTTACATATATTTGAATGCAAATGGGTATATAAGTTGGACATCTTGAGAATATGAGGCTTTAGCTAGCTCCAAGGAGGTCATTTGATTAGCTCACATCCCTGGTTTAATAATGGCACATGCCTATTTAATTTTATTCTTATGTCCTTTTCGTGAATTTGGATAAAGTTTTAAATTAATATGTTTATATAATTTAATAAAATATAATGTAAACTCAAAACATACACATACATTCCTGATTTAATTGTGCTAAAATATGTTGCATGTATAGATACACTTAGGATTAATTAAATCATTTAATAAGACACTCACTAAAGAGAACTAAATCAAATTAATATACTTTAGAAAGTGACTTAAGATAGGGATGAAAGAGGGCAATCCTCTTTTCCTCTTTATATCACTTAGTTTCTAAGTCAAATCAAATGAAATAAAAGAAAACACAAATTAAAATTCTCAAATCCATTAAACTACTTCAAGTGAAATCAACCTTTCATGTTAAATTGAATCCTTATACACTTCGAAAATATAATAGTAATGCCTAACAAGACTTACCACATAGGCCTAAATACACACATTAGAATTAAGTCACCACTTATAGCTCTAAGTTAGGATGGTGTATGATGTGATATATGTTTTGTTTTATGATGCATTATTTTAGATTGAATGTTAGGGTGTATGCTTCTTAGACTGGACAATAGGCCAATTTTAGCCTAATCATGTTCTTGCAAGGGATAATGCTTAAGAGTTGCTTAAAAATAAATGTGAGTGCTCTTTTTGTTGCTTAAATCCTTAAGCATAATCCAAGTTAGGAGTGGCTTAGTTACCCATGTCTAGGGTGCTAAGTCTAAATTATAAATATAAATGCTTGGGATTATATGTATATTTAGCTAACCTTTATTTTATAGGTGTAGTTAGATTTACTTTTCCCACATAAATGTATTTTTTTGCAATAGGAATTAAGATTAGTGCTATGGGGGATTAGGATGAGTAGTGGAGAAGGCTTTATCTGGGTCCCCCTGATGCCTTTAAATAAGTGCACCATCCAAATTAAAGAAGAACCAAATCAAAATGGAGATATGAAGAAAAAGACCCCATATCATTTAATACAATTATAATTATTCTTTCATATTCTGTTGTATAAGGTAGAGCTCGCTACCCATCTTTTCTCTCTTGTATGGTACCAAACCACACCAACCTTTTATTCTTTTATGATAGTTTATATAATTTTTTGATGTTATGTTTACATTATGAATTAGGATGGCATGCTTTTGATAGTTACTTAAATGATTGATGCTTTAACATGTGGCTTGGATATGATTAGGATCTTAGGTAAAAAATAACTTTCTACCCAACTAATCACTCATAACTAAATTTTAAACAACTCATAACCTCATCATAAAGCCAAGACATAAATAAGATAATTAAAAGATTTTGTAAACTTAGTTGTATGATTGTATGTTTCACATCATGCATGCATATTCTTTCTCTCTTGAACATGAAGGATCTCCATCCTTGCATGATAAAGGAATGCTTGACTTGTGAGGGCATCCCTTGTGGTGGAGAACACCTTCATCTAGTTTCTTTGACCCATAACCTATTTCATCATGCATTTAGGCATAATAAATCCTAAAGCCTCTGTCAAAATGATGTGTCTATAATGAAATAAAATTTGAAAAGATTTTTCATCTAGTCTCTTAGGTAGTGTATTTAGGACTTTAGTCTCTTTCTAATTAAATAACTACCCTAGCTATCTTGCAGTTCATAAAATTGGATTATATGATTTTAAAATTATAGGAGGAGTTAGCTAGCTGGCTGTTCTAAAAGCAGTGTTTCTTTTATCTTTAGGGGCCCTCTTTATTTGGTTATTTCCAGATGAGCCATCCATGAATAAGAAGACTGTATGAGATGAGGCAATATCCACCATCAGCTCTAAGATTGGTAGTGGAAATTCACCTTTTGGTCATGTCTTATTTAAATCTCTAATTCAAAGTATATATGAATTTGGCCATTTATTTTCTTAACTAGGATGATGCTCGCTAACTAGGTAGGGTGTATTTTTTTTCTAGATGAAGCCTGCATAGATCAGTTTCTTGACTTCATAAATGACCTATTATTCTATGTCTAATCACATGCATCTAGGAGATTTCTTGATAGGGTTAGCAGTAGACTCTATCATTAGTTTATGGACTGCTATGTTAGGAGCCAAGGCATCTCTTCATCACTCCAGGCAAAATATTCCTTAAACTAAATCAATAGCCTAAGTCATTGGTTTTAATTTCATTCAATAAAGAATGGATGTATGTCTGGTGTGGATCTTCTTCAATTCCTAAGTTGATTTCCTTGAGCTCATCAATGGTTGACTTTATCTATTCTTGAAACTTTAGAGGTGCATCTTTGACTTTAAAATCATTTGAATCATCTGAAGTTTCTAAACATAGCTCCTCATATGAGTTAATGTGACTTGAAAAGAACCTATCTGATTCCAAATGATTGATGATGACTAAACAGTAATCGTCATCATCGACTGAAACCATTGTACCAAATCATAGTGTTAGTCTTGATTGAGAGCTTTTGCATTTGTTCTTCCATATTTTTTTGAAGTAGTATAACCTATGCTTTGACCAAGTATGTGGGATAAACCCTTTCTTTGCTAAATTATGAACACAAGGGAAGTACTAATCAAAAGGTAATTCTATTAAACCTTTATATGAGTCATCCTCAAGTTCTACATCAACTTCTTGACTTGAGGATGATGCTCCCAGGAAGGACCTTTGAGTCTTCACACCTGTGGATGACTTAGGGGCTTCCTTAACAACCAAACTCTCAGCTTTTTCAGAGAAAAGTGGGGTTAGAGCTAAGGTTCCCAATTGATGCCTAACTATTTCACATATAGACTTTGAGACACTTATGTTTTTCTTTGGAGCCCAGTCTTCATCACTATCTAGCTCAAGTGTCACCCACAAGGGAATCTACTACTGAGAAGAGCTTCCTGGCTTGCTAACCATATAAGACTCATCATATGAACTAGATTCTACGTCTATATGGATAGCAGGTGTACTTCTGGTAGTTGGGACATATCTTCTATTGGGTGGCCAATAAAAAGATTTTCCACCATTGAGATTGCCTCTAAACTGGCCTCTTCCTTTGCTTGGTGGAGGTCAAGTCGTCCTACCCATATGTTCGAATGGTGTAATGAACTATGAGTGGAATTTAATGTTAAGATCCACTTCCTCCTCTAAGTTTATTTTTGCTCCCTTTATTTTCTTTTCCATTTTCTTCTTTGTTTTCTTTTTCTTTTACTTTTTATTTTTTGTAAACTTTGCCTAACTTTGCGAGAATAGACTTGTTGATTTTGAAGGAGGTAGTAAGCTACATCCTCATATATGTTGACCTCGTGAACTGTAAATGGCTTGAGATCTCCTTTGACACAGTAGATGATCCCACATCTCACAAACTTCATACACTGATGTAGAGTGGATGAACTATGTTGTTCTCATGTATCCATTATCTCACAAACAAAGTGTTGAAAGATGTATCTGAGTATATAATGTAAAACATGGCTTCGGTCTTCCAATCATCGATCTCTATGGGCAGCACTATGGAGCCCAATGCCTATTGACCTCACTTTTGGAGTGCAGATTCGATCTTCTAATCTTAGACTTAGGAGTCTCCTAGACATAAAGACTTCCCTAGTCATAAGGAACTTCAAACAAATATGTAAACACTTAACCTAAGCCTAAAGACTTAGAAAGGGTAACCATAGGATTAGGTTATGCCTTAGGGATTAGGATAATCCACCTACCCTACAACCCAAATCCAATCCATGTTCACTATCTCAAACCAAACCTCAAGTTCAAATTAGGCATCAAATTCAGATCCAAATCCAAGCCTAAATTACAAAACCAAATGATTAAAGCCTATGATCAAATCCAAGCATGAAACCCTTCTTAAGCCATATGAAACCCTTCTTAATCCAATGGACTTAGCCAAATCTTAATCCAAATCAATCCAAAATCAATTGGTTTTCTCATAATCAATTTATATCTTCAATTATCTTCCTAAATATAAATCAAATCTACATTCAAATGATCAAAACTAAATCAAACTAAATCAAATTAAATCAAAACCCTTCCAAAGCCATATGACCTATCCCATGGACTTAGCCAAATCATAATCCAAATCAATTCAGACTCAACTTATTTTCTCAAAAGTAAATCATATTTTCAAATATGTTCACAAATTTAAATGAATTATACATTTAAATCATCAAAACAAAATCAAACCAAAATAAAATCTAAACCTAAGCCACTTGGCCCAACTCTATGGACTTAGCCAAATTCCTTCATTCCAAAACCCAAATTCAATTAATTTTCTAATAAATCAATTATACCTTCAATCATATTCATAAATATAAATGAATTCCATAATCATCAAGCCAAACCAAAATCAACTCAAGTAAAACCTACCTTGACCCTCTTGACTTGAAATGTTCAAATGAACCAAAACTCATTTCAACCAAAGCCAATTGCAATTGAATTTATATATCAATCCCAAATACATATATAAACTCAACTAAATCAAACACAACCCAAAATAAAGCCAACTAAACCCAATTGGTCCACTTGACCCATAGTGGTTAATTTGACCTATTTGAGCCAAGTTCTAATCCTACCCAAATTGGATTGAATAAGATCAAAACCTCCCATCATGATGTTGATCACCCTAAAGTTGATCAATTATCACAAATTAAAACCAAGTCAACTAATACCAAGTCAACCCCTTAACCCATATGAACCAAACTAGCAAATTACAACCAAGCCAAATCCCTTGAAACTAATGATTCATACCAAATCAAAATCAATATTTGAATATGACTTGACCTTCATTTGAGTTAATCCAAACCCAATTGGCCCTCTTGACCCAAGTTGACCCAGATTGACCTAAAAGACCAAATTGGGACAAAAGATATTATAAACCAAATTGATTGCAACCAATGGCTCAAGTTCATTCCAAATTGATTGTTAAACTTGACCAAAGTCATGATTGGACCCAATTGAACTTAATTGACCTACTTAGCCTAAATTGACCTAAAGGTTCAAGTTGGCCTAAATCAAAACCAAATCCAAATTAAATGAAACCAAATCCTACAATCATCATCAATTAGTCAACTAAACCCAAACCAACACCCAACCCAACCCAATTTGGCCATTTTTGTCAAATTGGTCAACTTAATCCATTTGACCCAAATGAAATCAAATGATCTAAAATCAAATTTAAGCCAAACTAAACCAAACCAATTGAACCAAAACATCCTAAATGATCATATGAACTTGACCAACCTATGTTTGACCTAATTGACCAATTGGTCAACTTGACTAAAACCTAATTTGACCTAAATTAGTCAAATTAAGCCAAACATAACCAAATCAACTCCAATTGACTTGAAGTTTGGGCTGCCACTTCACTCATTTCAAATCTGCCCAAATCAAATCTAATGCCAAATGATAATTCTACCCTTGGGTCAAGGGCATCACATGAGATAAATCACCTATGTAAGTGGTCATTTTCATTCCTTGGCCACTTAGTACTCTTCCAATGGTCCACTTAGGCACCTAGGATACTACCCAACCTGACACAAGGGGTGGTCGGATTGGACATGACCCATAGGAGGTGAAATCACCTCGCCCTCCCCATTAAAACATTTGAAAACCTTAGGACACCCATGATTCCTCCTTGGCAACCGCTTCCACACCTTCAACCAAACAAGCCGAGCCAACTCACCTCCTCCCTTCCACCCATGACTCCTTGAGATGGCCGAACGGCCACTAGAAGCCAAACCTAATATAAATAAAGTACATGTAACTGAACGGGGTATACCCCTCATTTCAACTCAAACACACACAAAAATCATTCCTAAGAGCCCTAGCTACCTAGGAAGAGCCACTAGAGCCATTCATTAAGCTCTAAAAATCGTTCCTCAATCGATAAATGCCATTCCGATCAATCCTGAAATAAGACACTCCCATTTTTAAATAAGCTTCCTCATTTCTCCATCAAACTCAAATTAACATTGCATGCACCATCCCTAGACCTCATAGAGAAAGAATGAATCATCTCCCAAGCTACCCAAGAATCAAAGGTAGGACTTTGATCAAAGTTAAGCTCCAAATTATGAGTTCATGGCCTTCTGAGTGAACATCAAAGATTTGTTCCAATTACTAGTCAAAAGGGCTTCGTCTCCACTAGATGAAGCTTTCTCAATTGTTTAAGCCACCAATCTTGAGCTCCGGTGAGGTATGCTTCCAAAATTGATACTTAAGAGAAAATAGGTTGGAGCTTTTTGAAGAAAACTTGCACCTCATGTGATCTTAACCGTTGGATCACCTCCGATCATTGTCGTGGAGGTGTGGGATTTTTTTTGGAGTTGATCCGAGCTCGAGTAAGCTCAGATCAAGTGAGCAATGGCAGATGAGCTCCATTTTCCCACACTTATGTGACATTAGATCACGCACCATCTGTTCTGCATGATCAAAATGGACGGTCATGGTAAGATCCGCTAGATCAATCTGATTTAATCTTATTAAGCTGTGGGATTAATCATAGCCATTCAATCTTAGATCGGATGGTGGATGAGAAAGCATCCATCACCGCAAGTAGTAGTTAGATAAGTTTTAAGTAGCCAATCATCACCACATGGAAAGCACCGCATCGCCACAACAAACATGATTAGGTTTTAATCAAGCATAATTAATCATTTTAATGGATAAACTTCTAAAAATCATAAAAATCATATAAAATAAAATGCAAATAAATACTCATTTTAAAGGTATTTTAAGGAGAATCAATTAAAATGATCTTACCTAATTTTGAATAGTAATTAAAGTTTAAATGCAAAATTAATTAGCTTAATTACCTTAATTACTAGAAATTAATCCCAAATTTTGTGGGTTAATTTAATGGGATGACCTCGCCTCCCATGATTTTCTTGGATTTATTGCTCACTTAATTAGAAAATTGACTAATTAAACCTTAACTACTCTTTTAAGTTAATTAATGATTAATTAATCTCATGAATAGTAATAAATTTGTTAATTAAGTTTATTAATCATTGTTTAACAGTATGTGAACTAAGGAATAGTGATGGGACCCCTTTCCCTAAGTTCATTTCACCTTTTTTTTTAAAATGAAATTAATTAAGATTTAACCAAATTAAATCACTTAATCAAATTGAAATTATAATCACATCAAACCTTAATTAATTAAATCATGGGGTAGATCTTTAGGTGTTTAATAACCTAAAGGAATTTAACAAAATTATGGTTAGTTCACATGTGTGGGAAAACCATAATAGTAATTAATTAAGTACCTTAATCTAATTTTATTTTCTAGGATCATTACAAGTTTATTTTCCATGCATATCATGTTGGCTCATAATTATTTAGTTAATTACTTTTAGGTGACATAGGTAAGGGTAATTAATTCATCTAATTAAGGGTTCAACTTAATTAACCCATAAAATCAAATTAATTACATTTACTTAAATTAAATCAAATCACTAATGTGGGATGGGTTTAAAATAGCAAGTGATGATTTGTTTTTCTCTCTTTAAATCAAATCAAATTTAAAACTTAATTAATAAAGAAGCTTTGGTTTACATTAAATAATCTTATTTGATTTGATTGTCCTTAAGAACTTGTTTGGTTGAATGAATCACATGCTTATATATCATTATCCTTTTTCCAATCATTTTAGATTTGGTATGTCATTTCAATTCATGCATCCATATTTTAAAAATCAAGTAAAATAAAATGTATTTCCTTTATGTAAGCTTGCATGTGTTGATTTAATTAAATATAGGTGGCTTTTATCACTATTAAATCCAAATGTATTTTTTAAAAGCTTATAAATGAATAATTATTTTTGTCCTGATGCTTGTTATAAATACATAAGAAATGCATGTGCTTAAAGCTTAAGTGTATGAATGTTTTGTTATCTTTCCTCTATTATAGTGTTGATTTATATAAGATTGAATGGTAATGGGTATATAGTCTGGACATCCCTGGAATACGAGGCTTTAGAAAGTGCCATGGAGGCCATTTGATTATCTCACTTCCCTAGTTTATCAATGGCATGTACCCATTTGATTTCATTCTTATGTATTTCAACATTAGAATTTGGATAGAGCTTTAGTTAATATATATAAATAATTCAATAAAAAATATACAATCTTTGCATGGTTTTCTTTCCCTCATTAATGTATACATCCATGTGTGTCGAAGAAAAGCAAGTATTCTATCTAGACATCCTAAGAATACGAGGCTTTAGTTATCCCCAAGGAGGTCATTTGATTACCTCACTTCTATGGTTTAACAAAGACACATACTTGCCTATATCTTTGTACATGTATATGTATATGTCATTAGTAAATGAAAATCCCCTTTGGTATTAAAACTGTATGCATTCATAATTGACTAAGTGGTTAAATTAATTAGCCATATGATTTGGAGCTTACTTCATATGTTCATGTATATGAATTTACATATATTTGAATGCAAATGGGTATATAAATTGGACATCCCGAGAATATGAGGCTTTAGCTAACTCCAAGGAGGTCATTTGATTAGCTCACTTCCCTGGTTTAATAATGGCACATGCCTATTTAATTTCATTCTTATGTCCTTTTTGTATAAGAATTTGGATAAAGTTTTAAATTAATATGTTTAAATAATTTATTAAAATATAATGTAAAATCAAACATAATAAATTTAATTTAATTGTGCTAAAATATGTTGCATGTATAGATACACTTAGGATTAATTAAATCATTTAATAAGACATACCAAAGAGAACTAAATCAAATTAATATACTTTAGAAAGTGACTTAAGGTAGGGATGAAAGAGGGCAATCCTCTTTTCCTCTCTTTATAACACTTAGTTGCTAAGTGTAATCAATTGAAATAAAAGAAAACACAAATTAAAATTCTCAAATCAATTAAACCACTTCAAGTTAAATCAGCCTTTCATGTTAAATTGAATCCTTATACACTTAGAAAATACAATAGTAATGCCTAAGAAGACTTACCACACAAGCCTTAATACACACATTAGAATAAAGTCACCACTTATAGCTCTAAGTTAGGACGATGTATGATGTGATATATGTTTTGTTTTATGATGCATTATTTTAGATTGAATGTTAGGTGTATGCTTTAGACTAGATGATAGGCCAATTTTAGCCTAATCATGTTCTTGCAAGGGATAATGCTTAAGAGTTGCTTAAAAATAAATGTGAGTGCTCTTTTTATGGGTTGCTTAAGTCCTTAAGCATCCAAGTTAGGACACGTGGGCTTAGTTACCCATGTCTAGGGTGCTAAGTATAAATTATAAATACAATGCTTGGGATTATATGTATATTTAGCTAACCTCTATTTTGTGTAGTTAGATTTACTTTTCCCATATAAATGTATTTTTTTGTAATAAGAATTAAGATTAGTGCTATGGGGGACTAGGATGAGTAAAGGATAGAAGGCTTTATCCTAGGGTCCCCTGTGATTCCTTTAAAGTAAGTGCCATCCAAATTAAAGAAAGAACCAAATCAAATGGAGATATGAAGAAAGAAGACCCCATAGCATTTAATACAATTATAATTATTCTTTCATATTCCAGGTTGTATAAAAGTTGAGCTTGGCTACCCATCTTTTCCCTCTTCGGGTTGTTTGGTGGTACTCAACCACACCAACCTTTTATTCTTTTATGATAGTTTATATAATTTTTTGATGTTATGTTTACATTATGCATTAGGATGGCATGCTTTTGATAGTTACTTAAATGATTGATGCTTTAACATGTGTGGATATGATTAGGATCTTAGGTAAAAATAACGTTTCTACCCAACTAATCACTCATAACTAAATTTTAAACAACTCATAACCTCATCATAAAGCCCAAGACATAAATAAGATAATTAAAAGATTTTGCAACCCCTTAGTTGTATGATTGTATGTTTCACATCATGCATGCATATTCTTTCTCTCTTGAACATGAAGGATCTCCATCCTTGCATGATAAAGGAATGCTTGACTTGTGAGGGCATCCCTTGTGGTGGAGAACACCTTCATCTAGTTTATTTGACCCATAACCTATTTCATCATGCATTTAGGCATAATAAATCCTAAAGCCTCTGTCAAAATGATGTGTCTATAATGAAATAAAATTTAAAAAGATTTTACATCTATAGATTAAGTCATATTCTATACCACTCATTCTCTAGTCTCTTAGGAAGTGTATTTAGGACTTTAGTCTCTTTCTAATTAAATAGCTACCTTAGCTATCTTGCAGTTCATAAGATTGGATTATATGATTTTAAAATTGTAGGAGGAGTTAGTGGCTATAAGTCGTGGGTTATAAGTCTGAAGTTGGACAATTTATTCTCTTGGAAGTTACCCTTATGTCCACCTATATCGCTTAGATTTAGGTCATGCTTTTGCTCATACTAAAGCTCTAGATTTAGGATCTGGTAGCTATTTCTTTCTATGAGCATAAATCCTCATCTCTAGGCATTCCCACAACCTTGTGTTGGTGGATTACAAGCCCTAGTAATCTAATTAAATTTCAACTCAAAACATATAAATCTCCTCAACTTCAAAATTATAAAGCCTATTCAGGATAGAGGAATGCTCAAAGCATTTATTATTATGAATTTCTACATTTTTATTCTTAATTTCGATTTTTCAAATATCAAATCTTTGAGAACAATTTTTCTTTAATGATAATTGTCCATTTTGAGAGTATTCTTAAAATTTCATATAAGATATAATATGGAGGCTTGCCTCCATAGAGAACTTAAGAACCTGGTTTAATATAAACCCTACTTTATTCATTCATGTAAAGTGGGAAAAATCTAGTACAGACCCATCATGCCTTAGAGTCTTATTATGATGATAGTCTTATTTTTGATTTTATCTTTTGAGATACATCATACTCAATGTTATACCCATCACCTCAAAAGTACCCCACCTACCCGTGGTGTCCCCAACCCCCCCCTAAATATAAAAAATAAACACCATAAGGCCTCTCACATTGTTCATTGAATCCTCTCAACATCATCCTTTCTTTTGGAGTTTGTGATGTCGATCTTCAAGTAGGCAAGGGTTCTTAGACTCATAATGTTGATTGATACACCGGGTCAACCAAAACTGGATAGTGTACCCAACATCCATTATAATATAAAGAGACAGTTGTGCTCTGTCATCCCTAAGAGTAAGTCTTCATCATTGAATGTAATTCCTAAGATGTCCATCGAGTGGCATGCCTCATCTTTAGTTGCGATCAGTTGAGCTAAGCATATCTCTAGATCAAGTAAGGCCTTGATTAGAGATTCTCTTATCTCTTTGGATAAGGTAAGGGCGTTGCATATGCTTAACTTAGCTGAAAACTTTCTAAGGTGAGCTAGGACATTGTAATCAACTCTAGCTTGGTCCTCCACAAGCATATCCATGGGTGGAGCATCCTATGGAGGGGATATCTGCTCACTAGAACCAATGACTTGCTTACCCTTATCCTGTTACCAGAGGTAGAACATTACCACATAGGTTGACTTCAATGACTTCTTGGAATGATGAGTTGTGGAAAATTCTACCTTCTCATCGCATACCTACAACTTTTCTTATGGGATCCTCGAGTGTTGACTCCAAGTCAATCTCAAGAGGTGAACTCGATTGATTCAAAGAAGGATAGTCTGACTATGAATCAAAAAGGAAAGGATTGGAACTACTAGAGCTATTATTTTGATTTAGACTCAGAGAGCATTCAATAAGAAAATCAAGAGCACCAAAAGTAGACAATATATAAGTAGAATCAACTTTTTTCATTACATTTTTTTGGGTGGAGGTACATGATAGAAATAAAATAAAGTAAGCAGAGTAAGGGATTTAGTTCCTTTATCAGTAGATACTATGCTCTTACCAATAGAAGAGGAGCTAGTAGAAGAGGTGGTAGCTGTAACGGTGGAGGAGTACTCGGATATGGTGCTACCGGACTATCCCGAAAGTATGGTGAGTTCTTGGGGATGTCACCTTCCCCGATTGTCCTTTGCAACTAGCAAACCTTCCTTGGTGTTGGGGGTCTGAGCTACTTCAGGTACCTGCAAAGAAAGTTTCTTGATCTTAAAAATGATCTTCTTAGAGGTTCAGGATAAGAAGATATCCTAAACTTTTTTAGTCTTAAGAGGATCACAAGTATCCCCAAGGATTACTCTAACATAACTGGATGGTTGTTCTAATAAGTATTCCTTAGGGATAACTATGGCTCTCAACTTGTAGCTACACTCAAGCTAGTCCATAAAAGTGATACAATCCTCTAAGACATACCCTAACATGCGGTGGTAGGAGAAATATCTACATCACTTTGCCCACTTCCTCTTAGGCTCTAACGAAAGTCAAGTTTCTTTAAGAAATTCTTAAAGATTTTTCTAACTACCTCCCTCTTGAATGAATATGGCTTATTCAATCTATCATCATGAGTAGGTGGAAAGTAGCTACCTAGTGATCGATATGAATACCACTGGGTAGGCTGAGGTGGAAATGGTCATGGATGGCTAGTATGATGTCCAAGGTGGTGGAAGAGGTGGTGTTAAAGGAGGCCAGCTCATAGTCTCTCTATTGAACTCTCTGCTTCCCTCCCCCTAACACACAAGCTCGGATTCTTCTCAAACACCTTCAGCTTGGACCTAGATGATTGGTCGAAAGGAAAACTATTTGGCTTTCTTTGTAGGCTACCACCTTGTTGATTAATTTCTCAAATGTTATGATGGTAAAGCCCTAAAGAATGAAGAGGACCGCCATGGATATTCTTGAGAAGAATCTCAATGGCATGATGTTATAGCTATATTTGCATTTCATGCTCACCTTTGAGAATATATCAATAAAGGACTCGTTGAGTTTCTCTATAATAAGGTCGCTTATCACCCTCTGAGCTCTAGCAACCTCTTGATGAAGAGGTGCTCCAACTTAGCAAAAAAGTCTTCATTGAACTCAAGTTGCATACCAATCAAATGATACAACTAATAGATTGCTAATGAAAAGGTGGAAGAGGAGTGTATTGCACCGGTGTAATAGGCTCTAAAGTGTACAATGTGTTATCATTTCCAATGCCATCAAAGATCTTGAAGGATGGTGGCATAAAATCTAAATAAAATAAAACTAAATAAAAACCTAAACCTAAAAAATTAAACCTAAAAAAATAAATAATCAAACCTAAGCCCTAAACTACAAAAAAAAGCCTAAACCTAAAATAAATAAAATAAAATAAACATAAACCTAAACTAAAATAAACTAAACTAAAATAAATAAAACCTAAACCTAAACCTAAAATAAATTAAACCTAAACTAAACTAAATAAAATAAAATAAACTAAAATAAATCAAACCTAAACTAAAAAAAAAATAAAACCTAAACCTAAACTAAAATAAAAAAACCTAAACAAAACCTAAAAAATAAAAAAAAACCTAAACCTAAAAAAAAATAAAAATAAAATTAAACTAAAAAATAAACATAAACCTAAACCTAAACCTAAAAAATAAACTAAAATAAAAAAACCTAAACTTAAATAAATAAACCTAAAATAAATAAACTAAACTAAATAAAAATAAAAATAAACCTAAATAAAAAATAAAATAAATTAAACTAAAATAAATAAAAACTAAACTAAATAAACCTAAACCTACTGGTTTATTTAATTAAAACTAAACCCTAAAAACCCTAAACTAACCTAAACCCTAAACCCTAAACCCACCTAAACCTCACTAAAACCTAAACTAAACTAAAACCCTAAACCCTAAACCCTAAACTAAACTATAAACCATAACTTAAACCTAAACCTAAACCCTAAACCTAAAACTAAACCTAAACCTAAACCTAAACTAAACCTAACTTAAACCTAAACCTAAAAACCTAACCTAAACCCTAAACCTAAACCTAAACCTAAACCTAAACCAACTATAAACCTATCCTAAACCCTAAACCCTAAAACTTAAAACTAGCTAAACAAAACAAAACCTAAAATAAAATAAATAAAACCTAAATCTAAATAAATTAAAATAATAAAATAAAATAAAACATAAACAAAACCTAAACCTAAACCTAAACCTAAAATAAAATAAATAAACTAATAAAAAAATAACTAAAAATAAAATAAATAAAACCTAAATAAACTAAAAATAAACCTAAGATTAAAAAACCTAAATAAAATAAAACTAAACCTAAAGAAAAATAAAAAATAAACCTAAATAAAATAAAATAAAACTAAATAAAACCCTAAACATAAAAAATAAACCTTAAAATAAAAACTAAAAATAAATAAAAAATAAAACCTAAACCCTAAAGCAAAAAAAATAGAAACCTAAAACTAACATATAAAATAAACATAATAAAATAAAGCTAAACTGAAAAATAAAATTATTAAAACCTAAACATAATCCAAAGAAAACTAAACCTAAACTTAAAACTAAACTAAATGAAATAAAATAAACTATAAATAAACTAAACCTAAACTAAACAAAACCAAGTAAAACTAAAATAAAACCTAAAACCTAAACTTAAAAAATAAAATAAAAACCTAAACCTAAACTTAAAAAATAAAAAATAAAACCTAAACCAAAAAAAAATAACTAAAAAAATAATCTTAATCCTAAACCTAAACAAAAAAAAAACTAAAATAAAAAAACCTAAACTAAAATAAATAAGCCTAAAATAATAAACTAAACTAAATAAAATAAAAATAAACCTAAATAAAAAAAAATAAATAAATTAAAATAAATTAAACATAAACTAAATAAAATAAATAAACCTAAACCTACTAACTAAATTTAAAAAAAAAAAAACCATAAACCTAAATCCCATAACCCAAATGCTAAACCTAACTAAACCTATAAACCCTAAACCCTAAAACCTAAACCCTAAGCCCTAACCTAATCCCTAAACCCTAGCAAGAACCCTAAAACCTAAACCCTAAACCCTAAACCCTAACCCTAAACACTAAACTCTAAACCCCAAACCCTAAACCTAAACCTAAAGTAACTAAATAAATTAAATAATAAACTTGAACCCTAAAACCTAATAATCATAAACCTAAACCTGAAACTTAAGAATAGGATAAACCATGACGATAGGAACATCACTATCAACTAGGCTTAGTCTAGATCTAGCATGGAAGCGAGGTAAGGCTTATCATGGTGGTGGGGATCCGGAGTCGCTAGTTGATATGGAGGTGGTGGTAAAAGAGTTATGGTGGAGGAGCAATGGAGGTTATACCTGGTGGAAAGAGATCGGGATATGATGGTGGATCTGCTACTGAGAATCGTGGTTCTGATGGGAACGAGAAACTAAAGAACATCAACTGATCTACTAATGGAACTATGCCTTTAATAGAGACAATTTTAATTATCTAGATTTGATTAAATCATTTTGTTCTATGTCATAATCTAGAAAACTTGTGTGTACTTGGTTGATGAAATTGAAAAGAAGAAATGTTGAATATGAATTTGTTCTCGTTAAAAAATAAACCAAAAATTTAAACCCTAAACTAAAACTAACCCTAAATAACCCTAAACCTAAACCTAAATAACCCTAAACCCTAAACCTAAACTAAAAAACCCTAAACCCTAAACCTAAAAACCCTAAACTAAACCTTAAAACCTAAACCCTTAATCCTAAACCTAAACCTAAACCTAAAACCTAAAACTACCCTAAACCTAAGCTAACCCTAAACCCTAAATAGTAAAAAACCATACACCTAAAGCCTAAAACTAAACCCTAAACCAAAACACTAAACCTACCTAAACCCTAAATTCTAAACTAAACCCTAAACCTAAACCTAAACCTAAAAAAATAAAAAATTAAACCTAAACAAAGTAAAACCTAAAAAATAAATAAATAAAAAAAACCTAAACCTAAATAAAATAAAATAAAAAAAATAAAATAAAACCTAAACTAAAACTACTAAAACCTAAACCTAAAATAAATAAAAAAAAAAATTAATAAAAAATAAACTAAAAAAATAAATAAAATAAAACCTAAAATAAATTAAACCTAAATAAAATAAAACTTAACATAAAATAAAAAAAATAAAATAAAACATAAACCTAAAATAAACCTAAAATAAAACCAAAAATAAATAAAATATAAAAAACCCTAAACTAAAAATAAAAACTAAACCTAAAATAAAAATAAAATAAACAAAATAAAATAACCCTAAACCAAAATTAAAATAAACTAAACTAAAATAAATAAAACCTAAACCTAAACCTAAAATAAATTAAACCTAAACCCCAAACAATATAAAATAAATAAACTAAAAATAAACTTAAACATAAACTTAAAACCTAAAATAAACCTAAATTAAAACTTAAACCTAAACCTAAACCCTAAAAAAAGCTAAAACCTAAACCTAAACTAAATAAAACTAAAATAAAATTAATAAAACCTAAACAAAATAAAATGAAAAATAAAATAAAATAAAAACATAAACAAAAAACCTAAACCTAAAAAACCTAAAATTAAAAAAAATAAAATAAAAAACTAAATTAAAATAAAATAAATAAAAATCTAAACTAAACTAAAAAATTAAAACCTAAATAAAATAATAACTAAACCTAAAATAAAAATAAAATAAACCTAAAATAAAAATAAAATAAACCTAAAATATAATTAAAGAAAAACTAAATAAAAACATAAACCTGAAAAATATACATTAAAAATAAACCTAAAAATAAATAAAAAATAAAGCTTAAACCCTAATCTAAAAAAAAAGACTAAAACTAAAATAAAAATAAAATAAACCAAAACCTAAAATAAGATAAATTAAGCTAAACTAAATATAAAACCTAAACGTAAACCTAAAATAAACTATACTTAAACCTAAACCTAAACTAAATAAAATAAAAATAAACTAAAATAAACCTAAACCTAAACTAAAAAAATAATAAAAAATAAACCTAAAATAAAACCTAAAACCTCAACCTAAAAAAAAATAAAATAAAAACCTAAACATAAACCTAAAATAAAAAATAAACCTAAACCTAAAAAAAATAAAATAAAATGAAACTAAACTAAAAAATAAACCTAAACTAAACCTAAACCAAAAAAAAAATAAACTAAAATAATAAACCTAAAATAAATAACTAAAATAAATAAATAAAAATAAACCTAAATAAAAAAATAAAAATAAAATAAATTAAAATAAATAAAAATAAACTAAGTAAACTAAATAAACCTGAATCTACCTATTTACCTAATTTTAAAAAAATTATAAAAATTAAAAAAACAAATAAAAAAACCCTAAATTTGCAACCCTAAATCCTAAACCCTAATCTTTAAAATCTACAACCCTAAACCCTAAGCCCAAATCCCCAAACCCTAAACCCTAAACCTTAAACCCTAAAAATTTAATAGCCTAAACTTAAGAAAACTAAAACCTGAAAATAAAATAAATAAAATTCCTAAAACAAAATAGAATTAAAAAATAAAATAAACTAAAAAAACCTAAACTAAAACCTAAACCTAAACCTAAACTAAACCAAATAAGAATAAAACTAAAATAAAATAAATAAAACCTAAACTAAACTAAAAAATAAAATAAACCTAATAATAAACCTAAATAAAATAAAACTAAAATAAAAATAAATAAACCTAAAATATAATATAATAAAACTAAATAAAACCTCAACCTAAAAAAATAAACCTAAAAATAAATAAAAATAAGACCTAAACCCTAAACCAAAAAAAAAACCTAAACCTAAAATAAATAAAATAAAATAAACCTAAACCTAAAGTAAACTAAATAATACTTAAACCAAAACTTAAAATAAATTAAACCTAAACCCTAAACTAAAAACAATAAAATAAACTAAAAATAAACCCTAAACTTAAAAATAAAATCTAAAAATAAACCTAAAATGAAAACAAAAAACCTAAATCTAAAAAAATAAAATAAAAACCTAAACCTAAACCTAAAAAAAAAAAACTTAAACCTAAGCCTAAAAATTAAACATAAACCTAAACCTAAACCTAAAAAATAAACTAAAACAAAAATAAAAAATAAAATAAATAAACCTAAAATAAATAATAAATAAACTAAATAAACCTAAACATATCGGTTTACTTAATTTAAAAAAACTCATAAATTTTAAATACCCTAAACCTAAACCCTAAACCCTAAAACTAACCCTAAACCTACAACCCTAAAAAAATCTAGTCCCTAAACCTAAACTATTAAATAAACCCTAAACCTAAATCCT
Source organism: Cymbidium sinense (assembly GCA_021442155.1). Taxonomy (NCBI): domain Eukaryota; kingdom Viridiplantae; phylum Streptophyta; class Magnoliopsida; order Asparagales; family Orchidaceae; genus Cymbidium; species Cymbidium sinense. The sequence continues at coordinate 58,848 of JAKCPB010000496.1, read as the reverse complement.
AACCCTAACCATAAAACCTAAACCCTAAACCTAAACCCTAAATAACCTAAACCTAAACCATAAACCCTAAAACCCTAAACCCTAAAGCTAAACCATAAACCCTAAACCCTAACTAACCCTAAAGTTAAGCTCCTAAACCTTAAAAATACTAAACCTAAACCTAAACCTAAACTTAAACCTATAAAACAACCTAAACTAAACTTAAAATTTTAAACCCTGAAACCTAGTAATACGTAACTGAACGAAGTATAATAAAAAAGCCTAAAAAACCCAAACCTAAAAAAAAAAATAATAAAAAATAAATAATCTAAAATAATAAAGAAAAATCTAAACTAATAAAAATTAAAATAAATCTATGAATAAAATAAAATAAAAACAAAATATAAATAAAACCTACCCTAAATTAAAAAAGAAATCTTAACTAAAAATATAAATAAAATAAAATAAACCTAAACCTAAAATAAAATAAACTAAACTAAAATAAATAAAACCTAAACTTAAACCTAAAATAAACTAAGCTTAAACTATATAAAATAAAATAAAATAAAAATAAAAATAAACTAAAATTGAAAAATAAATAATAAAATATAAACCTAAAATATAAACCTAAACCAAACCTAAAAAATAAAATAAAAAAGCTAAACCTAAACTTAAAAAAATAAAAAATAAAATCTAAACCTACAAAAAAACTCAACTAAAATAAACCTAAACCTAAACTTAAATAAAAAAAATAAACCAAACTAAAATAAATAAATAAACTAAATAAAAAATAAAAAATTAAAATAAACTAAAATAAATTAAAATAAACTAAATAAAATAAATAAACCTAAACATATAAGTTTACTTAATTTTTCAAAAAAAAATCCTAAACCTATAACCCTAAACTTACGACCCCAAACCGTAAATCCTAAAAAACCATAGACCTTAAACCCTAAACCCTAAATCATAAACCCTAAACACTAAATCCTAATCCTAAACCCTAAACCTTAAACCCTAAACCCTACACCCTAAACCCTAAACCATAAATCCTAACCCTAAACCCTAAACCCTAAACCCTAAACCCCAAACCCTAAACCTAAACATAAAGTAACTAAATAAATTAAAAAATTAACCTAAACCCTAAAATGTAAACTTAAACCTAAACCCTAAGAATGGGTAGAACCTTGAAGGTAAAACATCACCATCAACCGTGATCACTAGAACCCTAAAGGTGTGGCCGCTATCATAATGGTGGTGGGGATCGAGGTGCTAGTGGATATGGGTGGGTGGTCAAAGGTGATTGGAGGCGGGAGGAGCAATTAAAACATGGTGGTGCGATGGAGAGATCGGGATATGATGGTGGATCCCACTACTTGAGAGGTTGGTTTTGATGGGAACCGAGAAACCAAAGAACCTGATCCGACTGCTTTATGAAACTATGTTTTATAGTAGATGGTTCTACATGGGTCTTTAATTTGTTCTATGTGCTCATGTTTTATCTATGTCGTCGCTTGTGTCTTAGAAAACTTGGTATGTTACTTAGTTGATGAAATAGAAAAGAAGAAATGTTGAATCTTATTTTGTTCTCTATTAAAAAAATAAAAACTAAATACCCTAAGCCCTAAACTAAAACTTAAACCCTAGACCTAATATCTAAACCCTAAACTTTAAACACTAAACTCTAAAAATCATAAACCCTAAACCTAAATAAAACCTAAAATAAAACTAAACCTAAACTCTAAACCTAAACCCTAAACCATAAACCATAAACCTAAAACCTACACCCTAAACTCAAAACTAAACCCTAAATTCTAAACCTCAACTAAAAACTTAAACCTAAACTAAAATAAATAAATAAACCTAACCTAAAATAAATTAGAAATAAATAAATTAGAAAATAAATAAATAAATAAAATAAAAGAAAATAAAACTCTAAATAAAATAAACTAAAAAACCTAAACTAAATAAATAAACCTACAAAATAAATTAAATCCTAAACCTAAAAATAAATATAAAAAAAAACCCTAAACTAAAAAACATAAACCTAAAATAAAAAAATAAACATAAACCTAAACTAAAAATCTAAACTAAAATAAATAAACCTACATACTAAACCAAAACCTAAATAAAATAAAATAAACTAAAAATGACCTAAACTAAATTAGAAATAAAATAAAATAATAAAATAAACCTAAACCTAAACTAAAATAAAATAAAACCTAAACTAACTAAAAATAAAACCAAACTTAAAATAAAATAAAATAAAAACTAAAATAAAATAAACCCTAAACCTAAATAAATACAAAAATGCATAAATAAATTAAAATATAATAAAATAAACCTAAATAAATAAAATAAAATAAACTAAACCTACTTGGTTCTTGATTTAAAAATAAAATGAAAATTTTAAAAAACTAAACTAAACACAATCTTAAACTGACTCCAACCCTAAAATAAAACAACCCTAAAACTAAAGCCTAAACAGCCCTAGGCCAAACTGACCATAAACCAATAAATAAGTCTGCACCCAGACCCTACCCCAAAACCACCCTCACCACACCAAAACCTAAAAATAATATAAATAAAACATAAACCTATAAATAAAAAACATAATCCTGATTAAATAAGATAAAAATAAAACTAAAATAAAATAAAATAAATAAACACAAAATTATATTAAAATAAACCTAAAACTATTAAATAAAACTAAGCAAATAAAATAAATAAATAAATAAAATAAACTAAATAAAACTAAACTAAAACATAATAAATAATAAAATAAATAAACTAAAAAATAAATAAAATAAACAAATAAAACCTAAACTAAAATAAAAATCTAAAATAAACCTAAACTAATAATAAAATAAAATAAATAAACCTAAACTAAAAAAATAAAACCAAAATAAACCTAAAATAAAACCTAAAACTTAAATAAATAAAATAAACCTATATAACTAAAACCCTTTAAAAACATAAACTAAAAATAATAAACTAAATAAAATAAAAAATAAACCAAAATAAAAATTAAAATAAATAAAATAAAATAAATAAAAATAAACTAAAATAAACTTAATGGTTTACTTATTTAAAAAAAAAACTAAATAAAACTAAACAAATAAACCTAAAATAAACTAAATCCTAAAACCACAATAAAACCATAAACTAATAAACCCAAACCCTAAACCCAAAACCCAAAAACCCAAAATAAAAATAATCTAAAAGATAAAATATGAATAAACTAAAAAACTAGGAAAAACCTAAAACTAACCTGATTAGGCCCAAACTAAAAACTAATAAACCTGACCCTAAAATCTAGTCTTAACCCTAACTAACCCTACTAAAACCACTGAGACTAAGCAACTGGGCTTATACCCACCCCTACCCTAAAGAATCTAACCACTGAGGCCACTGACTAAATCTAAAATACCCTACCTAGTCATAAACTAGGCTGAGCCTATCACAAACCCCTCTACTAACCATCCCTAAACCCTAACCACACAAAACCACCACCTAAACCCTAAACTAAAACCAATAATCTAAATTAAAATTAAATAAACAAACTTTAAAACTAACCTACAAAATCTATGGGTAATCAATCTAGGCTCGGTAGATGCGATGGAGGCGAAGGTGAGGCGATTATCGATGGTGGTGGCAGATCTAGAGGTGCTCATGGATATTAAGGTTGTGGTCGGAGTAGTGGTTATTATGAAGGCCAAATGAGAGATGTAGGTTACATCCGTGGTGGTGGTTGAGGGAGAGATCGGGGATATGATAGTGAATCCTGCTACTCGAGAGGCAAGAGTGGTTATGATTGGAATTGGAGAAATTGAAGAATGCTAGATCCGATCATCTGCTTATTGAATTGTGTCTTTACAGTAGAGACACCTCTAGTTATCTAGGGCTTTTGATTTGCTCTAAGCATGTTCATTTTTTCATCTATGTCATCTCTTGTGTCTTAGAAAACTTGGTGTGTTAATTGGTTAATGAAATCAAAAATAAGAAATATTGAAGTTGAATTTGTTCTCTATTAAAAAAAAAAAACCCTAAACCTAAACTAAAACTAAACCTTATACCAAAACCTAAACCCAAACCTAAACCAAAACCCTAAGCCCAAAAACTAAACCCTAAAACCTAAACCCAAACCAAAACCTAAACCAAACCACTTAACCCTTAACCCTAAACCCTAAAAACCAAACCCCAGACCCTAAACCCTAAATAAAACTAGACCCTAAACTAACCCAAAAAAAAAAAGCTAAAAAAGCTAAACTAAACTAAATATAATAAAATAAATAAATAAAACCTAAACTAAAATAAAATAAAAATAAAATAAAATAAAATAAAATTAAACTAAATAAAACCTAAGAAGACATAAAATAAAAAATAAAACTACTAAATAAAATAAATAAAATCTAATAAAATAAAAAAACCTGATAAAATAAAAAACTAAACCTAAAGAAAATAAAATAAAAAAATAAATAAAACTTAAACCTAAATGAGCCTAAAATAAATACAAAATAACTAAACCCTAAAAAAACCTAAACTAAAATAAAATAAAATAAACCTAAACCTAAAAATAAACTAAACTAAAATAAAAAACATAAACCTAAACTTAAATAAAAAATCCTAAATAAAATAAGATATAAAGTAAACCTAACTAAAAAATAAAACTTAAAAAAAAAATAAAACTATAAAAAAAAAAAAAAGTTAAAATAAACCTAAACCTAAAACCTAGAATAAGAAATTAGAACTAAACCAAAATATAATAAAATAAAACTAAACTAATAAAATAATTCTAAACCTAAACTTAAAAAGTAAATAAAATAAATAAACTAAATATACATAAAATAATAAAATAAACTAAATAAAAATATTATAAACCTAAATAAAAAATAAAATTATTAAAATAAATAAAAATAAACTAAATAAATTAAATAAACCTAAAGTTTACTTAATTTAAAATAGAAAATAAAAATAAAATGAAAATAAAAAATATCCAAACTCTAAACCAAACTCAACCCTGAAAACCACTGAGCCTTACCTAATCAAACCCTAGGCCTTAAACCCTTGAGACCCTGAGCCTAACTAACCCCTAAACTACCATGAGCCCTAAGACCCAAAGACCCAGGCCCTAAATGACCCTGGATCCCAAAACCAAACCTACCTACCCTACCTACCCTAAAATATCTAAATGAGCCCTAAATAAATAAGACTACTTTTAAATTAAATCCCAAAATAATATGACTAAAATATAAAACTATAATACTGACTTAAATAAATCCTAACTTGACCTAATGACCCTAATATATAATATAATGATTAAAACACTAAATAAAATAACTATACCTATCACTCTATAAACCTAAAATATCCTACCCTATAAACCCAAACCCTATAAAAAACTAAAAAACCTAAACCCAAATAAACCCTAAAACTAAAATAACCCAAAATAATAAACCCCAAACCTAAACTTAAATCTAAAGTAGCTAAATAAATTAAAATAAACTTAAACTTTAAAACATAATAACCTAAGAATAAATCTTTAAAAACATCATCAAACTATAATGAGATAAAAGGTAATATTATCGAGTGGTGGTGGCGATCTAGAGGTGCTAATATATAAATAGGTTATTATGAAGGCCAAATGAGCCTAGGTTATCTGGTGGTGGTTGAGGGAGAGAAATATGATGGTGAATCCCCTAAATGGTTACATTAATAGAAATTGAAGAATGCTGATCACTAGCTTATTGAATTGTGTCTTCTGTAGAGACATCTAGTTATCTACTTTTGATTTGCTATGCATGCTCATTTTTGATCTATGTCATCACTTGTGTCTTAGAAAACTTGGTGTGTTAATTGGTTAATGAAATCAAAAATAAGAAATGTTGAAGTTGAATTTGTTCTTAGTTAAAAAAAATAAATACCCTAAACCCTAAACTAAAACCTAAACCTTATACCAAAAACCTAAACCTAAACCCAAACCTAAAACCCCAAGCCTAAACAAAATCTAAAACCTAAATAAACCTAAACCTAAACACAAACCTAACCCTTAACCCTAAAAACCCAAATCATAAACCCCAAACTAAAACCTAAACACTAAATAGTAACCCAAGCCCTAAACCTTAAACCACAAAAGCTAAAAAATAAAACTAAATAAATATAATAAAATAAAAAATAAATAAACTAAAATAAAATAAAATAAAAAAAATAAGATAAAATAAAAACATAAACTAAAATAAATAAACCTAAGAAGAAATAAAATAAAAATAAAAACTAAAACTAAAATAAAATAAATAAAAAACTAAACTAATTATAAAATAAAAAAACATCATAAAATAAAAAGTAAATAAAAAAAATAAAATAAATTAAGAATAAAATAAAATAAAACCAAATAAAACAAACTAAAATGAGCCTAAATAAATACAAAATACAACCAAAACTAAAACAAAAAAACTAAACCTAAAATAAAATAAAATAAACCTAAAATATAAAAAAAAATAAAATGAACTAAAAAAAAACATAAACCTAAACTTAAAGCTAAACCCTAAATAAAATAAGATAAACTAAAATAAACCTAAACTAAACTAAAAATAAAACCTAAAATAAAAAAAAATAAAACCTAAAACAAAAATTAAAAAAATAAACCCAAACCTAAATATGAAATAAGACTAAACCAAAAAAATAAAATAAAAAATAAACTAAACTAATAAAATAATTTAAAACTAAAACCTAAAATTAAACTAAAATAAAAATCCTAAACTAAAATAAATACATAAAATAAATAAATAAAATAAATAAAAATAAAATATACTAAATAAAAAAATTTAAAATAAAATAAAAATAAACTAAATAAATTAAAACCTACTATGGGTTTAAATTTAAAATAAAATAAAAATAAAAATAAAAAAAACCTAAAACACTAACCCTAAACTCTAAAACACTGAGCCCTAAACCCTGAAAACTAATAAAAACTCTTAATCTTACACTAAATCAAGCACAAAAAAACTAAAAACTAAAAAACTAAACCCCAAACCCCAAACCCTAAACATCTAAAATCTTGAAATACATAAATAAAACCAAAATAAAATAAAAAAACTATAAAATAAATAAATAAAAATAAAATAAAATAAAACCTAAACCTAAACTACATAAAATAAAATAAAATAAAACTAAAATAAAATAAATAAACTAAACAAAAAAAAAGTAAAAAATTAAATAAAAATAAAATGTAAAATAAAAAATAAATAAACCTAAAATAAAATAAAGTAAAACTAAATAAAACTAAACCTAAAATAAACCTAAAATAAACTTAAAATAAATTAAAAATAAAATCTAAATCTTAAATTAAAACAAAAAAATAAACAAAATAAAAATACCTTAACTAAAATAAACTAAACTAAAATAAATAAACCTAAACTAAAAAATAAACTAAATAAAATAAAATAATCTTAAAATAAAACCTAAAATTAACTAAAATAAAACCTAAACTAAACTTAAAGAAAATAAAATATCCTAAACTAAATATAAAATAAATCTTAAACATAAAGGATAAATAAAAAATAAAAACTAAAAAATAAGCATAAACCTAAACCCAAAAAATAAACTAAATAAAACCTAAATAAATAACATAAAATAAATAAACTAAATTAAACAAAATATAAAATAAAATAAATAAAATTAAATAAAATAAACTAAAATAAACTAAATAAACATATGGTTTTGTTTATTTATAAAAAAAATACCTTACTAAACCCACTAGGCAAACATCTGACCCAAACCCTCACCCTATAAACCACAAACCTGAACTAAAACAAAAATCAAAACTTACATAAACTAAAATAACTAAGTAAATAAATAAATAAAAAACCTAAATAAAATAAAATAAAATAAAATAAAACTAAAGTAAAACCTAAACCTAAACCTAAATGTAAAATAAAATAAAATTAAATTAAAAAAACTAAATATAATAAATGAAACCTAAAAACTAAAAAAAATAAAATAAACTAAATGTAAAACTAAATAAAATAAAACTAGTTGTAAATAAAATAAATTAAACCTAAAATAAAATAAATAAAACCAAATAAAAAACCTAAATTAAAACCTAAAATAAAACCTAACCCACTAAAAGACCTAAACCTAAAATAAATAAAATAAAATAAACCTAAAAAATAAATAAACTAAAATGAAAACCTAAACCTAAAAAAAACTAAACCTAAACCCTAAATTAAATGATAAAATAAACTAAAAATAAACCTAAATAAACCTAAAAATAAAACCTAAAACCTAACCAAAAAAAAAAAAAAAAACCTAAACTAATAAAAATAAAACCTAAACATAAAATAAAATAAATAAAATTAAACTAAAAAAAAATAAGCATAAATTAAACTAAAACTAAAAATAATAAATAAAAAAACCTAAACTAAAATAAATAAATAAATTAAATAAATAAAAGACTAAAAATAAAATAAAATTAAAATAAATAAAATAAAACTTAAAATAAACTTAAACCGGTTTACTTAATTTTAAAAAATATCTAAACCACTAAACTAAATCTTAAATCCTATCAAACATAAAACTAAACATAAACCCTAATCACAATTATAAACCTGTAAAACCACAAGCTAAACAATAAACCTAAACCCTAAACCTAAACTAAATCCCAAACCACATACCCTAACCACAAACCCTAAACCCACAACCCCAAACCATAAACCTTAAAAGCATAAACCTAAAACCCCAAACCAAACCTAAACCCCCAAACCTAAACTAAACTAAAGTTACTAAATAAATTAAAAAATAAACCTAAACACTAAGAATGGGCAGAACCTTGATGGCAAGAACATCATCGTCAACTAGGCTCAATTTAGATCTGGTGATGGAGGCAAATCTTGAGTCGAGGAGGTGGTTCGATGGGGCTGGAGAAAGCGAAGAGCGGTTGATCCAGATCTACTAAATGGGCTGTCTACATAGAGATGGATCTACTTATCTAGTGATTTTGATTTGCTCTATGGGTGCTCATTTTTTATCTTTGTCATCGCTTGTGTCTTAGAAAACTTGGGATGCTACTTGGTAGATGAAATTAAAAAGAAAAAATATTGAATCTGAATTTACTCTCTATTAAAAAAAAACTTAAACCCTAAACTAAAACTTAAACCCTAAACCTTAAACCTAAATCCTAAATCCTAAACTCTAAACCTCTTACCTTAAACCCTAAACTAACCCTAAGTCCTAAATCCTAAAGCTAAAAACCTAAACCTAAGTTAAATAAATTTAAAAAATAAAAGAAATAAAAAACCTAAATGAAAATATAAAAATAAAATCAAATAAAATAAAAACAAAAAACTAAAACCTAAACCTAAACTTTAAAAGAAAATAAAATAAAAAATAAAACTAAACTAAAATAAAATAAGTGAAAACTTAAACTAAACTTAAAAATAAAATACCTAAATCAAATAAAAAGTAAACCTAAAATAAAATTAAAATAATAAAATAAAATAAAATACTAAATATAAACCTAAACTAAAAAAATAAACCTAAAATAATAAATAAAACTAAACCCTAAACCAAAAAAAAACTAAACCTAAAATAAAAATAAAACAAAATAAAATAAACCTAAATTAAAATAAAATTAAAATAAAATAAACCTAAAAACAAAATAAATACTTTAATCTAAATATAAAATAAAATAAACTAAATATACCTAAACCTAAACTAAAATAAAACCTAAAAGAAACTTAAAGTAAAATGAACTTAAACCTAAAATAAAATAAAACCTTAACTAAAATAAAAAATAAAAATTAAAATTAAAACACAAATAAAGATAAAATAAAATAAACTCATAAAAAATAAAAACATAAAATAAATTAAAAATAAAAATAAATAAAAACCTAAATAAAGAAAAAACTAAAATAAAGTCAATAAATAAAAACCTAATTTAAAAATGTTAAAATCCTAGGCAAAAAACCCTAAATCCTAAAACTCCTTAAACCACTAAACTAGTTAAACATGCTAAACCACCCCAACCACTAAACCTAAACCATAAACCATAACAAAACCCTAAAACCACCCCAAGCCACAAACTAAACAAATAAACACTAATCACTGACCAAACCTAAACCAAAACCTGACCACAACTTAACACCAAAATCTAAACCCTAAATCCTAGACCTAAACTAACCTACATTAAACCAAAACTAACCCACCCCAGAATGGGTAACAGCGGTTATCCAGCCCCTTCAGATGTGGAGGTGAAGGCATGGTGTGGTTATCCTGGTGGTGGGGGGATCAGGAATGCTTGGTGGATATGGAGGTGGTGGTGGCGTGGGTTATGGAGACAGGAGGAGCGACCGAGGTTAGAGCTATTATGGTGGAGGAAGAAGATAGGGATATGATGGCAGATTCTGCTACTCGAGAGGTGGGGTTGATTTTGATGGAAACTGGAAAAAACTAAAGAATCGTCGATCACATGGAATAGTGTATTTATAGTAAAGACAGTTCTACTTATCTAGGGTTTTTGATTTGCTCTATGGGTGCTCATTTTTTATCAATGTCATTGCTTGTGTCTTAAAAACCTTGGGGGTGCTACTTGGTTGATTAAATCAAAAAGAATAAATATTGAATATGGATTTGTTCTCTATTAAAGAAACATTAAACCCTAAACCCTAAACACTAAACTAAAACTTAAACCCTAAACCTAAACCTAAACCTAAAACCCTAAACCCCAAAAATAAAAACCCAAACCACTAAACAAAACATTAAACACTAAACCCTAAACCTAAACCCTAAACCCTAAACCTAACCATAAACCCTAATACTAAAAAAACCAACCCTAAACTAAACCCAAACCAATCCTAAAAACTAAATCTAAACCCAAATAACCTTGAATCAAGATGTCATTGGGACTATATAAAATAATGACCTAATCTAACATAGTTATGGTGGTTAAAGAAAATGTCTTCAAGAGACTTTCTCTTGACTATTAGAGATTTGAATACCTAAATAACCATAAATCATATTATAATACCATATATTATGTATATAATGTATCATCATATATTTGAGCATGTAGTGATGTGTTTTTGGATGATATAAGATGTTTTGAAATGTTTGTGTATATTATGGTGTTGTGCCCTATAGTCTATATTAATATAAATCATAAAAATTTTAATTTAATAAATCAGATGATGAAGTTTATTAAATTTGAACTGGGAATTAAGTTGTAGTACCAAAGGTGTGCTATGCCACTTGTAGTGTAAAAAGTAAGATTTTATGCTCAAAATAAATATTATATGTTGTAGCATCATAAGAGAGACATTAAAATGGTAGAATTTGGCCAAATTCATAATAGCTAGAGCTTGGCAACATAATATATTATTTGAACTTAAAATATGTAAGTGATATAATTAAAATATATAGTTTTTTATTGTTTAGACTAATTTTATGATTATTTTTCTTAAACAATCCCTTATGATGTGATATGCAATATAATATAATATAATGTCATAGTGTATTATAATATAGGATGACATAACATAGTGTAGCATCATGCATTATAGCATACTATTGTCCATTACTACTTGTTGTTTAGCATATTTTAGTTAGTTATAATATGATGTAGTAGAGTTTGTACTGGTATAATTCATAAAAGTACTGATTAATAGGCTAAGATGATGGATTTGGCCAAATTTAAGGTAAGATTTAGGGAACATCATTGGGGGTGTGCTATGGTGTGTCATTTAATCAAAAGAATTTAATTTTGCATCCAAAATAAATGTTCACTTTTCAACCAATTTTATAATTTTTTTGCTTAGAGTGATTCATTTTAAGGTGTAATGTAAGATAATATATTATATGAAAGCATATTAAAATATAATGTACATAAAAATATAACTTCATATATATATATGAATGTGGTGGTGTGTTACTAAGTATTGTACATTTTATGTTTTTCTTTTGTTATAATACATTGGGTCAAAACTCACAAAAATGTTAATTTGAAGGTTGAGATGGAAGAATTTTGGCCAAATTCATGGCACAAGCAACACTAAAATTATGCTATTTTGTACCATTTCTAATAAAGAAAATAACAATTTTACATCTAAAATGAACATTATTCATATTTTGAGAAAACTTTGTTATTTGTTCCAATTAAGTGATTCTAATGAGGAGTAATGTTAGATAATATATTATATTATATATTATAATATAACATTAATATATTATATTATAATATAGTGTGTTAATTCACACTATAATATCTTTAGCATGATATTGTATTGTTAGTTTGAGCTTGCACCATCACAAATCATAAAATGTTGATTATAATGTTAAGATGATGTAATTTGAATGAATACATTGTTAGGCTTTTGGTTGAAGTATTAAAGGTGTGCATAAGAAAAGAAATAGAATTTGATGAGAATTCTTTGCCAAGGACATGGAGGGAGATCCTGAAGGGGATCACACATGCATTGGACATGACATGTGAGTGGTCTATGTCGAGGGCAAAGAAGAAGAAAATCTGCTAGGGATAAGGTTTGAATTTGATTTGATTATATGATTTGTGGAAAGAAGATCAGCTAGGGATAAGAATCTATAATCCATCGATGAATAAGATCAAATTTTCTTTAATTTGTTCTTTTTTAATTTATGTGGAGGCATATCTGCTAGAGATATGGGCTCGAGTGCAGGGATCAGTTTATGAACCTTCCACTAGAGAAGCGGTTTGGGCTATCGGTTGGGATTTGAGTTTGATTTATAGTTTATTTGGGGATGTATCACTGGGATAAGAGTTGGGTTGGATTTCTTTGATTTAGACTCTTGGGGAGTTGGTTTAATTTAGCTCCAAGAGGTTGGTTTTGATTTATTTTTCTTGATTAAGGCTCCATTTGTGAAGGGATGATATAACTCCATTGGGAAAAATAAAAAAAAAGGTTTAATTTAATCTGAGCTAATGTATAGTCCTTATCGGTGTGCGATGGAGCCACTGAGAAGGGGCTATATCATCCTTTGCCAACCTTAGGGTTACAAATCCAAAAGGATAGTCCAGTATAGAGCTAGCCAACCTAATGGGATTCCTTTCGATGTGTAATGATTGTGCCAGGTAGAAGCCATAGCAAGCTTACATCTTTCGAAGAGAGGAACAACTGCTGGGGTGAACTGTTGGATGCACAATAAATCAAATCTGACCTAGGGCAACTACTGAGTGAATGTCATTGGGACTTATGTTAACTTAAAAGTAGTCAGGATTAATTTTATCCTAATTTCATGCAATTTGATATGGTTTATTTGGTTTAGTTTTATTTTGCATTGAGGGCATATTGGCTGGGGACGTGAGCTAGCCAACCTAAGGGGTTATTTTTCAGTGTGCAATGGCTATGCTAGAAAGAAGGTGTAGCAGACTTACATCTTCTAAAGTAGGGAACAACTGCTGGGGTGACCTGTTGGTAGCACAAAAATCAAACCCAACTTAGGGGTGAGTACTAAGTGAACCATGGGGACTTATATCAACTTGAGTAGTTGATTCTATAAGGAGTTTTCGACACTTCCTAAGAGAGGATACACTTGAAATGGTACCATTAGGGGTGTCCTCTAATCTATGAGTGAATATATATTTGCATAAGTTTGTGTGGACCATATTTGTATGCAAGGGATCACACTAAGAACTGGCTATGTCATCCTTGAACTATCTTAGATTTACTGGATCAAGGGTAAATTTGCACATCCACAGAATGGATTCTCCAAACATAGGAGTGGTTACCGGAAAGAGCTCCAACCATTAGTAACGGTAGTGTGTAAATGGTGTCACAAAGGATGTCATCCAAATATAGTTATCCTAAGCCTTGGAAAAGATAGATAGGTGCACAGTGGCCAACTCAAGAAGAAAGTGTAGCAGACTCACATCTGCCTTGAGTGGTGTATTTTAAGGTGCAAGAACTAACCAACCTAAGGTGTATCCGTCAGCATTGAGTGGTGTATCTATTATCATAATGAGAACTAACAAACCTAAGGTGCCTGTCAGTGTGAAATGATCAACCTGGAAAAAAAGCTTGTAGGCTTACAACTTTCCAAGTAGAATTGATCATCGAGATTATCTATCATCGACAGGACATATGCTATCTGACCTAGAGAAACTACTAAGAGATCGAGGAAGGGGCTGGACCTAGACTTAAGCGGTTAGAGGGAAGGAGCCACTAGGGATTTATCCTAAACCTCAAATATACTTGACCTAGTCAGTGCACAAAGGATAATCCAAGAAGAAAGCATAGTAGACTCACATCCTCTAAATGAAGCCAACATGAGGTAGCTTACCGGTCACATGGTAAGGCCTATCAAAACTAACAAGGCGCTTGTTAGTGTGCAGTGGCCAAGTAAGGGAGGAAAGTGTAACACTTTCCAAACTAAGAGACCGGTGACACACTAGCGGTATCACTCAAACCTAGCGACTGTGAGTGTTGATGGGGGCGTTATCTCAACTCCGGAGAACGCGAGAGAAAAATATATGTGTTTATTTTATATGTTTGTGTATAGTTTATGTTTGTGTTATGTCGATGAATGATAAGATGCTGCTCGGGTTCTTTACACCTACCCTAAACACATCATGGGGGCTTCGCTAATAAGAATACTTTCAACATGGAAGAGATTAAATTTGAAATGGAATTTTAGTTTAAGATAATTCCTTTCAAACATGATTTATAATATTTCTTTAAGTAGTGCCCATTGATTGGAAGCATTTGGCGCTCTCCCTTATGATTAATAAGCTGATAAGATCATCCTTGGTAGGCCTATCCTATGGCAAAAGGGCCTTCCCAAATGGGTTCAAACTTGCCTCCCATCTTACGATAAGTAATAATCGATCTCCTTAGAACTAAAATAAGCTCTCCTACTTGAAAAGCTCTAGGACAGACCAATTTGTTGTGAGCTTGAATCATTTTGGGTTTGTACAACTCGAGGTTCTGGCATGCTTAGAGGTGTCTCTCCTCCAAATCTTTGAGCTATTCTAATCGTAACTTGGCATTATACTTTATTGTAATCTTGCTACCCATAACTATCCTTAGTAATGAGAATTGAATTTCTAATGGTAGAACAGCTTTAGACTCATACACTAAGAAGAAAGGAGTAGACTGTGTTGGAGTTCTATATGTAGTGCGGTAGGCCCATAAGGCTTCAACTAACTTCTCATGCCACTATCGCTTGTTGTTGTTGAGTGTATTCTTTAGTATTTGGATGAGAGTTTTATTGAAGGCTTCTACTAAGCCATTTTGCCCTGGGTAGTTGATTGTAGAATATCTTCAATCTATGTTATGTCTCTGGGAAAAGTTGTTGATCTTAGTGCTCTTGAATACAGTACCATTATCAGATATAATTCATCAAGATACTCTGAATAAAATATGATATAGTTCCTAAAACATTGGAGCACTTAATGAGCTATGACCTCTTTGAGTGGAAATCACCTTCGTCCATTTGGAAAAGTTATTAGTAGCAGCTAAGATGAATTGATGACCCGTGGAAAAAGGAGGATCAATCGGACCCACTATATTGGTACCCCAACACTCAAATGGCCATGAAGCCAATGTATGATGTAGATTATTGGGTGGTTGGTTTAGGACCCCACTAGGTATTTAACATTGGTGGCCTTGCCTAGTGGTATCCATACAATCTTTGATCATCAACGGCCAATAGTATCCTAGTCTCTTGATCTTGGCTTTCATCTTCAGACCAGATTTGTTGGCTCCACATAATCTTGAGTGTACTTGGCTCACAATTTTATGGGTTTCCTTCTTGTCTAAACAACGTAACTACATATGATTGAAAGACCACCAGTACAAGACACCATCCACAAGAGCATAGTAAAGTGCTATCTGCTTCATCTAATAGGCTTGGGATGTCCCTTGAGATAGTTTGCCTTTATTTAGGTAATCCATGAATGGTTACCTCCAATCTAACTCCTTGTCCTTCTTGGCAATGGAAATCTCCCCTTCAAGAGAGTACTTTTGATGAGTTCAATATCAATAAGGGATAAGAATTGTCTATTTTGGACCTTTATTGATATGGACTCATCCTCTAGACATGCCAAGTCCTTGGCAAGCTTAACTCAAGATAAGTTATGTGTTCTCTCCACGAGGAATATTATAAATGGTAACTTATAGGATTTGGGCCAATAACTCAATGGTGTACTTGTGGTAGTGATAGAGCTTGGGCTTTATAACCTTACAGGAGCCAACGATTTGGTTGATAACTAGCTGAGAATCTCTCAAGATGTTGATGCTCTTGATGCTTAGAGTAATGTCCAACTCTAGATCGGCAATCAGAGCCTCATATCTAGCTTTGATGTTGGTACAAAGATTGGACAGATGATATGAGAATGTCATCACACCGTGGTTCAGAGTGAAGAGAACTATTCCTACCCTTGCCTTTCCTAAAATAGTATATTATGGTTTTTCTCTTCTTTGAGAGGAAGCCACACCATCAAAGTACATCTCCTAGTGGTGAATGCTTGTATCACCTAAGTTCATGATTTATTCATCGGGACGGTCATCACTAAGCGGAAAGTCAGTAGGAAGTGGGTGTGCTGTTATGAAATTGACTAGCATTGGTCATGTCATGAGATATTGTTGTGGATTGATCTTAGATATTAAGTTCACCTTATGAGGAAGCATGTAGTGTCGTAGCTTTTGGGATGCAAAGATTAAAGCTAGGAAATGTTTCTCAATGGATGTATAAATAGCCTTATTAGGGATTAGATGATGTCTGAGATAATAGAGTGCATTTTTCTTCCCTTTATCATTGGCTTGGGCCAACAAAGCACCAAAGGAGTCATCTAATGCAGTAGTGTAAAGTAAGAGAGGCTTGCTCGGGATAAGGGCTGGTAGAACCGACGGCGTCATCAGGTAATGCTTGATGCCTTCAAAGGCATGCTCACACTTGTCATCCCACTTGAACTTGGCATCCTTTTTGATAAGAGCTGAGAATGGCTGACATCTTCTCGATAGGTTGGATATAAAGCATCTTAGATACGCCAACTGCCCTTGGAATGATCTGAGTTGAGTTAAACTTTAAGGGGGTGGCATTTCTAATATTACCTTGATTTTATCCGTATCGATTTGGATACCCTGGTGTCGGCCAAAAAACCCAAGCAATTTCCTTGAAGCTACTCAAAATGCATACTTCAAAGGGTTCATTTTGAGGTTAAATTGTCTTAACTGTTCGAAAAATACTCTCAAGTCAAAGAGATGGTCTTCCTTTTCTCTACTTTTGAGCACGAGATCAGCGACATAGCACTCGATGTGATCATGAATGAGTTCATCGAAGATTCTTGTCTAAAATAAAATAAAAACCTAAAGTAAAACCTAAACCTAAACCTAAAAATAAAATAAAATAAATAATAAAAATAAACTAAAATAAAATAACTAAAAATCTAAACTAAACTAAAAAATAAAATAAACTAAAGAATAAAAAACTTAAATAAAATAAAAATTAAATAAAAAATAAAAAATAAACCTAAAATAAAATAAAATAAAAACTAAATAAAAACCTAAACCTAAAATAAAAAATAAATATAAATATAAAATAAAACCTAAACCCTAAACTAAAAAAAACCTAAACCTAAAATAAAATTAAAATAAATCTAAACATAAACTAAAATAAACTAAACTAAAATAAATAAAACCTAAACCTAAAATAAATAAAATAAAATAAACTAAAAATAAATTTAAACCTAAACTAAAAAATAAAACCTGAAATAAAAACCTAAACTTAAAAAATAATAAAATAAAAACCTAAACCTAAACCTAAAATAAAAAAATAAAACCTATCCTAAAAATAAAATAAAATAAAACTCAACTAAAAATAAACTAAACCTAACCTAAAATTAAAAATAAAAACTAAAACTAAAATAAAATAAACTAAATAAAAAATAAACCTAAATAAAATAAAAATAAAATAAATAAATAAAACCTGGGTTTGCTTAATTTTTTTAAAACCCTAAATCCTAAATCTTAAACCTAAAAACCACAAACTAAATAAACTAAACTTGTTTTAATTTAAATAAAGTCATAACTAAATCTAAACAAAACCACTGACCCTAAACCTAACTGACCCTAAACCCAAATAACCACTGAAAACCCAAACCTGACCATCCTTAAATCCTAAAAGAATAAATCCTACAAAACTAAACCCTAAAACCTACACCCCCAGACCCTAAACCCTAAACCTAAACCCAACCATAAACCCTAAATCATAAACTAACCCACAGGCCCACAAACCCTAAACCCCAAACCCTAAACTAAACTAAAACTAAATAAATTAAAAATAAATTTAATCCTAAAACTTAATAAGCCTAAACCTAAACCCTTAGAATGAATAGAACCTTGAAGGTAGGAACATCATCGTCAACCAGGCTTAGTCGAGATCTGGCGGTGGAGGTGAAGGTGGAGGCAGCTGCTATTGTAATGGTGGTGGGGGATCATAAGGTGCTGCTAGGTGGTGGTCGGAGTAGTGGTGGTTATGAAAGTGGGAGGAGCAATGAAGTTTACAGCCGTGGTGATGACGGAGTGAGAGTTCAATGAGATGATGGGGGATCCGGCTACTCGAGGGGCTAGAGTGGTTCTAATGGGAACTAGAGAAATTAAAGAATGATCGATCTGATATGCTACTTATGGAACTATCTTTACAATAGAGACAATTCTAGTAATCTAGAGTTTTAAATTTTCTCTATGCATGCTAATTTTTTATCTATGTTGTCGCTTGTGTCTTAGAAAACTTGGTATGTTACTTTATTGATGAAATCTAAAAGAAAAAATGTTGAATCTAAATTTGTTCTCTATTAAAAAAATAAAAACCTAAACACTAAACTAAAACACGAACCACTAGACCTTAAACCTAAACCTTAAACCACGAAAACCCTAAACCCAAACCCTAATCCTAATCCCTAAACCCTTAAACCAAAACCATAAACCCTTAACCTAAACCTAAACCACAAACCCTAAACCTTAAACCTAAACCCTCAACTAGTAAACCTAACCCTAATCCACACAAACCTTAAAGGGATAAAACTACCTAAACTAAATAAAACCTAAAAAATAAAATAAATAAAAAAAACTAAACCAATAAAATAAAATTATAATATAAAATAAAACCTAACTAAACCTAAACCTAAACTAAACCTAACAACAACAACAATAACAACAAAATAATCACTAGGTATTGATAAAATGAATCCTTTCTCCATTGTGTCTATTGTGAAATTCTCATTTAAATCAAGTATACTAAGATCATTTTTTATACATCTTAACCAAGTCTTTTAGGTCTACCTCTACCTTTCTTAACATAAGGAAAATCTAATGCATCTACTCTCTAATGGTCATCGGACTAGATGCTTTATGTGGCCAAACCATCTAAGACTCTCCCTAGTCTTATCTACCACTGGAGCCACTCCAACTTTTTCTGAATATACTCATTTTCTATCTCTAAGAGTGAAGCCACATCCACCAAAGCATCCTCATCTAACACTTAACTTAGTCTTATGCTTCTCTTTTATTGGACAACATTCTACACCATAAGTCATTGCAGGTCTCTCCAAAGAACATCTCTTGAAACTTTATCATAAGTTTTCTCTAAATCAATAAATATCATATGTAGATCCTCCTTACTTTCTCTATGCTTCTCCATCAAACCCCTTAACAAATGTATAGCATCCATAGTAGATCTACGGCATGAAACCAAATTGATTATGAGAAACTTTAAATCACATCGTAACCAAATTACACTCCTCCCATAATTTTAATGTATGGAACATTAACTTAATTCCTCTATAATTTGCACACTCTTGTGCATGACCTTTAGAATATAGGAACCAACAAACTCTTTCTCCACTCATAGGCATCTTTTAGTCTTTAAAATGACATTAAAAGATTTGTAAGCCAAAATTCCATGATCTCTAAACATTTCCACCTTCTTTGGAATATTATTGGTCCTACTTTTCCACATTTCATTTTCTTTAAAGCTTCACTAACTTCAAATTTACTAATCTGACGATAAAAATAAATTCTCTATTTTTTGTTTGAATTAATCTAAAATCAATCGTACTTTCCGATCCTTCATTGAAAAGTTTATTAAAATAACTCATCCACCTATTTTGAATATCCTTTTCTAAAAAAGCATTTTATTATTTTCATCCTTAATACACCTCACTTGAACTATGTCTTTACTCTCCTATCTCTTTGGTTGGCTAACTAATACATACATCTTTCACCTTCTGGTATCTAATTTATTGTATAAATCACTAAAATAAATTTTTTTGCATCATATATTGCTTTCTTAGAATCTCTAAAGACCACTTTATATCTTTCCCAATTCTTTGAGTTTTACATCTAAATCAAGTTTTATAACAATATCTGATTTTATCTTTTCTTGCACACTCGACTCCACCATTATTCTTATTAAAGAAGCTTTTCTTTTGATTCTCCAAAACATCTTTAGTTTTGCTTAATTTCACTTGCTATTTTTTCCCACATAATGTTAGCTCATGAACATCCCAAATTCTAATCTCTTGTAGCTTGCTCTTAAAATATATTTATTTGTGTTCTTTAAGTATCCCCATCTAATTCTTGGACAATAATTTGCTTTATTTTTTTCTTACAACCTTTCATCTTAAAATCTAAAACTAATAATCGATGTTACTTAGATTTTCATAGAATGACCACAATCTTTTCAATCTAAATAATCTATTTTTTTATCAAATAATCAATCTTTATTTTCTTGATCCTTATAAGTAATAATATGTTCATCTCTTTTCTTAAATAAAGTGTTAACTTAAAATCATAAGCTAAAGCAAAATTTAATATAGTCTACCTTCTTCATTAGTCACTCCAAATCCACCACCATGAATACTTTTAAAATCTTCTACCACTCTACCAACATGTCCATTTAAATCTCCTCCAATAAATACTTTTCTTCAAGAGGTATCTTTTGTATTAATCCTAATCATTCCAAATATTTTCCAACTTACCTCTAAACTTGAGAACATAGAAACTTATAACATTGACAATCTTAGTATCCAATAATCTTTAAAGCTATAATTCTATCTCCACATATTAATATTTATAACATTATCCTTCAAACTTTATCTATAATCACAACTACACCATTTCTGTTTGACTTTTACACAATACCAAAGTTTAAAACCTAAACTATCAATCTCCTTGGCTTTCTCCCCAACCCATTTAGTTTCGAACACATAAAATATTTATCTTTATGAACCATAATAGTTATTAATTCCATTAATTTAGCAAGAGTACCTATTCCAAGATCTAACCTAATTCTAGTTCCATGGACTAACTTCTTTGCCCGCACCATCCATAATTTGGGAACCCTTGCTTATTTAACACTGCACGGGGTGATCTGACTCTAGCACATTTTCAATGTATTCAAACCATCTGGTACATAAACTTCTAGAGGGATGACATTAACACAATGATTTAAAGGATTAATGTCATGATTATTTCGACAAGTTTTATCTATGTAGACTACTAATGCAACCCTCACTTTTCACATCGACTTGGGATGACAATGGTAGTGTTAAACTAAGCCTAAAAAAGAAAAAGAAAAAAATAAAAACTAAAATAAAATAAAATAAATAAAACTTAAACTAAACAAAAATTAAAAACCTAAATAAAATAAAAAAAATAATATAAATAAAATAAACCAAAAAAATAAAATAAAACTAAATGAAATTCTAAACTTAAAGAATAAACCTAAAAAATAACACACGAAAATAAATAAATAAAACCTAAACCTTAAACTAAAAAAAAACCTAAACCTAAAGAAAATAAATTAAACCTAAACCTAAACTAAAATAAATAAAACATAAACATAAAATAAACTAAACCTAAACCTAAACCTAAACTAAATAAACCTAAACCCTATATTTGCAATTTAAATAAAGACACATAAACCACTAAACTAAATAAACCTAAAACCCACAAACCAAAGCCTAAACTAAAAATAAAACCTAAAAATAATACCTAAAATAAAACTAAACCTAAACCTAAAAAAAAAATAAAATAAAAACAAAACTTAAACATAAAATTAGAAGATAAAACCTAAACTAAGAAATAAAAATAAAACTCACTAAAAATAAACTACACAAAAAATAATCTAAATAAAAAACCAAAAAAATACTTAAAATGTTAAACTAAATAAAATTAAAATTTAAAGAGAGCTCAAATAAATAAAATTAAACTAAATAAACCTAAACCTCTTTTGCTTGATTTATATAAAAACCCTGAAAAACACTAAACCCAAACTCCAAGAAACCTGAGCCATGGCCATGGACCCTAAATCTGACCCTAAATCCTAAAACCATAAAACACCCCAACCCCAACCCAAAACCTAAACCCTAAAACCAACCCTAAACTTAAACCTACTCCTGAGACCAAACCCTAAACCCTAAACCTAAAACCACAACCCTGAGCCAACCACAACTCCCTAACCCAAACCCTAAACCCTAGCCTAAACCTAAAATAACCTAAAAAATGTGTGAACCATGATAACATCAACTACAATAGATCTAGTGTGGGCTAAGGTGGAGGCGGTGAGTATTGCGTGGTGGTGGGGATCAAGGTGTTGGGGATATGGAGTGGTGGTGGTTGTTATGGAGGAAAGAAAAAATGAAGGTTACAACCATGGTGGTGGAGGAAGATAGATAGATGGCGGATCATACTGAGTGGGGTTGGTTGATGGGAACTAGAGAAACTCAAGAATGGTTGATCTGATCACCTGCTTATGGAACTATGTCATTATAGTAGAGATGATTATACTTATCTAGGGTTTTAATTTGCTCTATACTCATTTTGATCTATGTCATACATGTCAGAAAACTTGGGGTGCTACTTGGTTGATGAAATTGAAAAGAAGAAATGTTGAATCTGAATTTTTTCTCTGTTAAAAAAACCTTAAATCCTAAACCTTAAACCCTAAACCCTAAACTAAACCTGAAACCCTAAACCTAAAACCACAACCATAAACCCTAAACCCTAAACCATAAAAACACTAAACAAAAACCCTAAACCATAAACCCTAAACCCTAAAACCATAAACCCAAAACCTTAAACCTAATAAACCCCAAAACCTAAACCTAAACAAATCCTAAACCTAAACCATATATCTTAAACTAACCTAAACTCAAAACCTAAAAAAACCTAAACCAAACCTTGAATAAAGATGTCATTAAGGTAGATCTAAAGAATGACTAATCTAAAACATAGTTATGGTAGCTAAAGAAAATTTCTTCAAGAGACTTTCCCACTATTAGATATTTGAATACCTTAAACCCTAACCCTAAATCATATTATATGTCAATATTATAGTATAATTTATCATCATATATTTGAGCATGTAATGATGTGTTTTGGATGTTATATAATGTTTTGAAATGTTTTAGTATATTATGGTATTGTGCCATATAGTCTATATTAATATAAATCATAAAAATATTGATTAAATAAATCAGAAGATCAAATTTGTTAAATTTAAAGTGGGAATTAGGTTATAGTACCAAAGGTGTGCTACGTCACTTGTAGTCTAAAAAGTAAGATTTTATGTTAAAAATAACTATTATATGTTGTAGCATAGTATAGCGTCATATATCATGATATATTGTTCTACGCATTTTAAATTCTTTTAGTATTTTACAATAATGCAATCGAGCCTACACTAGCATTATTTATAAAAATGTTGACTTAGACTTTAAAATGGTGGAATTTGGCCAAATTCATAATAGGTAGAGCATGACATCATAATATATTGTTTCAATATAAAATATGTAAGTGATACGACTAAAATATATAGTTTTCTATTGTTTAGACTAATATTATGATTTTTCTATCTTAAACAGTCCCTTGTGACATGATATGAAATATAATATAATATATTATGTTATAGTGTATTATGATATAGGATGCCATAACATAGTGTAGGATCATGCATTAGCATACTATTGTGTATTACTACTTGTTGTTTACCATATTTTAGTTTATTATAGTATGATGTAGTAGTGTTTGTACTCGTATAATTCATAAAAATACTAATTTATAGGCTCAGATGATGGGATTTTGCCAAATTTAAGGTAACCTTTAGTGAACAGCATTAGGGGTGTGCTATGGTGTGTCATTTAATCAAAAGAATGGAATTTTCCATCCAAAATGAATGTTCATTTTTCAACTAAATTTTATAAATTTTTACTTAAACTAATTCATTTTAAGCTATAATGTAAGATAATATATTATATGAAAGCATATTAAAATATAATGTACATAAAAAAATAACTTCACATATATATGAATGTGGTGGTGTGTTACTAAATGTTATTGTACATTTTTGTATGTTGTAGTTCGTTATAAAACATTGGGTCAAAACTCAAAAATTGTTAATTTGAAGGTTGAGATGGAAGAATTTGGCCAAATTCATGGCACCCACTAAGAAGCAACACCAAAATTATGCTATTTTGTACCATTTATAATAAAACCATAACAATTTTACATCCCAAATGAACATTATTCAAATTTTGAGAAAATTTTGTTATTTGTTCCTTTTAAGTTATTCTAATGAGGTGCAATGTTAGACAATATATTATATTATAGCAAATTATAATATAACATCATATATTATAATATAATATAGTGTGTTAATTCACACTATAATATGTTTAGTATGATATTGTATAGTTAGTTTGAGCGTGCACCATCACAAATCATAAAATTTTGATTTTAATGTTAAGATGATGTAATTAGAATGAATACATTGTTAGGCTTTTGGTTGAAGTATTAATGGTGTGCATAAGAGAAAAAATAAGATTTGATGAGACTTCCAAGGCAAGGACATGGAAGGAGATCGCTAGAGGATCACATCCATTGGACATGACATGATGGGTCTATATCGAGGGCATAGAAGAAGAAAATCTGGGATAAGGTTTAAATTTTATTTGATTATAGGATTTATGGAAAGAAGATCCACGAGATAAGAATCTATAATCCAGGGGATTAAGATCAATTGACTTTAATTTGTTTATTTTTTTTAGTGATGTGAGGCATATCTACTAGAGATATGGGCTCAGTATAGGATGGGTTTATGAACCTTCCATAGGGAAAGGTTGCTATCCAGGGATTGAGATTTGACTTTGATTTCATAGATTTGTTTGGGGATGTATCCACTAGGGATAAGAGTTTGGTTGGATTTCTTTAATTTAGACTCTACTCGGGAGTTGGTTTAATTTGGCTCCATTAGGGAGGGTGTTTTTTGATTTGATTTGTTTGCTTGATGTATTTTTATATGATTTGGGGCTCCACTGGGGAAGAAGGGTGTGATTTAACTCCACTGGGAAAAATCTGATTGGGTTTAATTTAATTTGAGTTAATCTATGGACCCTATCGGTGTGCGAGGGACCCTCTGAGAAGGGGCTATATCGGCCTTGACCTACACAACAAATCCAAAGGATAGCCTACTGGCGTGGGGTAGCTAGCCAACCTAAGGGGTTGCCTTTTGTATGCAAGCTATGCTAGGAAGAAGGTGTAGACTTACATCTTCCAAAGCGAGGAATAACCACTAGGGTGACTATTGGATGCTCGAACTAGAGGCGACTCTTGAGTGAATATCGTTGAGGACTTATGTCAACTCAAAGTAGTATTAATTTATCTTAATATCGGTGATTTAATATGGTTTGTCGATTTAATTTGATTTTGAATTGAGGGCATATCCACTAGGGATGGAGCTTAGTGAAATTTGATAGATTTAATTTATGGACCATGTGTTTGCAATGGATCCATTGAGAAGGGCTATATCTTGTCTTATCTCAATTTATAAATCCAAAGAGATAGTCTATTGGCCATGGGATAGAGCTACGGGGGGTTGTCTTTCGATGTGCAATGGTTGTGCTAAAAGAAAGGCATACACTTACATCTTCTAAGCGAGCAACGCTAGGGGTGACTGTTGGTAGAAACATAATTGAACCACTTAGGGGCAATTAATGAGTGAATGTCTTTGGGGACTTATATCAACTCAAGAGTTGTGGTGATTCTTATAGGGAGTTTTGCTAACAGCCACAGGATAAGATACCTCTTGGAAAAGGTACCACTAGGAGTGTCCCAATCCATAAGTGAATATATACTTTATTTATATGTTTTGTGGACCCGTTGGTGCGATGGACAACAGAAGAGTATGTTGGCCCTATCTAAGATTTATTGGACCAAGGGAGGATGGATTCTCCAATAGGGTTAGGAAGGGGAACTATCAATCCGAAATAAAAATAAAAACCTAAACCTAAACCTAAATAATTAAACAAAATAAATTAATTAAGATAAACTAAAATAAAATATATAAAAACCTAAACTAAACTAAAAATAAAATGAACCTAAAAATAAAAAACCTAAACAATAAACTAAATAAACTAAATAAACAAAAGTAGAAATGTTGAATCTGAATTTGTTCTCTATTAAGGAAAAAACCCCAAAAACTCTAAACACTGAACTAAAACTTGAAACTTAAACCTTTAACCTAAACCCTAAATCCTAAATCATAAACCCTAAAAACCCTAAATCCTAAACCCTAAATCCTAAACCATAAATCCTAAATCCTAAATCACACCACAACTCCCAAACTAAAACCCCAGATTCTAAATCCCAAAAAAAAAACCAAAACCCTAAATCCTAAACCCCAAACACTAAACACTAAACCCAAAACTAACTACCAAACCTGAGGAAAAGCTAAACCTAAAACTAAAATAAAGCCTAAAATAAAATATAAAAATTTAAAAAATAAAATAAAACAAAACTAAAATCTAAAAACCTAAATCTAAACCTAAAGAAAATAAAATTAAAATAAAACTAATAATAAAATAACAAAACCCAAACTAAACTAAGAAAATAAAACCTAAATAAAATAAAATAAAAACTTAATAAAATAAAATAAAATAAAATAAATAAAAAATAAACCTAAAAAAATAAACTAAAAATAAAATAAACCTAAAATAATTAACTAAAATAAATTAAACTAAAATAAACAAAACCAAAACCTAAATAAACTAAAACCTAAACCAAAATTAAATATCATATAATAAACTAAAAATAAACCTAAACCTAAACTAAAAAATAAAACCTAAAAATAAACATAAAATAAGAACCTAAAACCTAAACTTAGGAAAAGAAAATAACCTAAAGTTAAACCTAAATTAAAAAAATAAAACCTAAACCAAAAAAAATAAAAATAAAAACCTAAACCTAAACCAAAAAATAAAAAAGAAAATCTAAACCTAAAAAAAAAATAAAAAAAGTCAACTAAAATATAAACATAAACCAAAACCTATAACTAAAAAATAAGAAAACCCTAAACTAAAATAAATAAATGTAAAATAAATATACTAAATTAAATAAAAAAATAAACATAAATAAAATAAACTAAAATAAATAAAAAAATAAACAAAATAAACAAAAGAAGAAATGTTGAATATGAATTTGTTCTCTATTTAAAAATATAGAACACAGAACCCTAAGCTAAAACATGAATCCTAAACTAAAAACCTAAACCTTAAACCCTAAACCAACCCTAAACCCTAAACCCTAAACCTACTAAACTCTAAACCCAAACCTAAACCACAAATCATAAACCTAAACCTAAAACCATAAACCAAAACTGATCCCTATCCACAAACCTAAACCCTAAACTAAAACTAAAGAACAAAACTAAAATAAAACTAAAAATAAAAAAATAAAAATAAACTAAAAATAAAAATAAAATAAAATAAAAGAAAATAAAATAAAACCTAAACTGGACCTAACTTAACATAAAATATAAAGAAAATAAAATAAAAATAAAAAACTAAAATAAAATAAAATAATAAAAAAACCTAAAATAAACTAAAATAAAAATAAAATAAAGTAAAACTAAACCTAAAATAATAATAAAACAAACCTAATAAAATAAAATAAAAAGAAAAAAAAACATTAAACTAAAAGACCTAAACTAAAAAAAAAAAAACCTACTAAAATAAATAAACCTAAACTAAAATAATAAACTAAAATAAATAAACTAAATAAACCTAAAATAAACCTAAACCTAAAAAAGTAAATAAATAATAATCTAAACCTAAACTAAAAAATAAAACCTAAAAATAAACATAAAATAAAAATAAAACTTAAACTAAAAACAAAATAGACCTAAACTAAACCTAAAATAAAAAAATAAAATCAAAATCTAAAAATAAAATAAAATAAAACTAAACTAAAAATAAAACCAAAACATGAACCTAAACCTAAAACTAAACTAAAATAAAAAACCTAAACTAAAATAAATAAACCTAAATAAATAAGCTAAATTAAATAAAATAAAATAAACTTAAATGAAAATAAAATAAAATAAACTAAAATAAATAAAATAAACAAAATAAACCTACGGTTTACTTAATTTTAAAAAAAAATAAAAAAAAAAACTAAACCCTAAAATCTAAACCCAAATCTAAACCTAACCCTAAACCTAAACCTAGCATTAAACCACAACCCTAACCCTAAAAAACATGAAAACCCTGACCCTAAATAAACCACAAACACTAAACCTAACCCAAACCCCAAACCCTAATCCTAAACAAAACCTAAAACCTAAACTAAAAATAAAACCTAAAATTTTAAAAAATAAAAAACCTAAAAAAAAATAAATTAAAAATATATAATAAAACCTAAATTAAAACATAAACCTAAACTCTTAAACTAACTAAAAAAAAAAATAAAACATAAAAAACTAAATAAAATAAATAAAATAAACTAAACTAAAAAAAAATAAAATAAATCTAAAAATAAAACTTAAATAAAAAAATAAAACATAATATAAAATAAAATAAACCTAAAATAAAATAAAATAAAACTAAATAAAACCTAAAAAAATAAAAATAAAAAAATAAAAAATAAAACAAACTAAAATCCTAAACCAAAATAAAAATAAATAAACCTAAACTAAAATAAATAAACCTAAAATAAATTAATTAAACTAACTAAAATAAAAATAAACATAAATAAAATTAAAATAAATTAAAATAAATAAAAAATACCTAAATAAACTAAATAAAACTCTTGGTTTGGTTTTAAAAGAAAAGAAAATGATCCCTAGCTAAAAACTAAACTAAAACCACAGAAAAAAAAAAAAAAATTTAAAATAAACCTAAACTAAAACAGACCCAATTGAAAAACTGCCCCAAACCCTAAAAATAAAAAAAATAATATAGTCAATAAAAAAAACCTAATCCTAAAAAACCTAAACCTAAACCTACCCTAAACCTAAAACCTAAACTGAAATCTGACCATAAACTAAATCTACCACAAACCCAGGTGAAAACTCACAAACCCACAAGCTTAAACCACCAAACCTACCTAAAACCCTAACCATAAACCCTAAACCCTAAACCTAACCCTAAACCCCAAACTAAACCTAAACCTAACTAAACTACCCCAAACCTAAACTCTAAACTAAAACCTAAAACCTAAACTAAACTAAAACCTAAATAAAATAAATTAAACAAGCTGAGGTTACTCTTGTGGGAAGATGGAGATCGAGCATATGATGGTGGATCTCACTAGGCGGTGGTTGATGGGAACTAGAGAAACTTTATGTGTTACTTGGTTGATGAAAACTAAAAGAAGAATGTTGAATATGAATTTGCACTTTGTTAGAAAAAAAAACCAAAACCCTAAACCCTAAACTAAAACTTGAACCTTAAACACTAAAAATTAAAAAAATAAGAAAAAATAATCAAAACTAAACTAAAAACCTAAACCTAAACCCTAAAATAATCCAATCCCTAAAATCTAAACCTTTAATCCTAAAACCCACAAACCCCAAACCCTAAACCCTAAACTAAACCTAAACCCTAAACCCTAAACCTAAACCCTAAACCTAAACTAAAACCCCAAACAATCCCCAAACCATAAACCCTAAAACTAAAACCTAAACTAAATAAAACCCATAATAAAAAATAAAAAACAAACTAAATAAAATAAAAAAATAAAGTAAAAACCTAATCTAAAACCTAAACCTAAATAAAATAAAAATAAAATAAAACTAAAATAAAATCAATAAAACTTAAACTAAACTAAAAATAAAATAATCTTAAAATAAAAAAAACCTATAAAATACAAACTAAATGTAAAATAAAATAAAATAAACCTAAAAATAAAATATAAACCTAAAAAATAAATCTAAAAATAAATAAAAATAATAAAACCCTAAAATAAATAAATAAACTTAAAATAAAAATAATAAATAAAATAAAATAAACCAAAACCTAAACTAAAATAAACTAAATAAATAAAACCTAAACTAAAGCTAAAATAAACTAAACCTAAACCTAAACCTAAACTAAATAAAATAAACTGAAATAAACCTAAACTAAACTAAAAAAATAAAATCTAAAACAAACTAAAATAAAACCTAAAACCTAAGAGAAAAAATAAAATATAAACCTAAACCTAAACTAAAAGTCAAAATAAAACTAAACCTAAAAGATAAAATAAAAAACTCAATTAAAAAAATAAATCTAAACCTAAACCTAAAATATAAAGTAAAATAAAACTCTAAATTAAAAAATAAATAAACTAAACTAAATAAAAAAAATAAACTTAAAAAAATAAAAAATAAAATAAATAAAAAATAAATTAAATAAACTAAATAAACTTAAACCTACCCGTTTAATTAATTTTAAAAATAAAAAAACCTAAAACATAAATCTTAAACCCTAAACCTAAATCCTAAACATACTGATATTAAACCTACAAACCCTAAACCCAAAACTACACCTCAAACCCTAAATCGTAAACCCTAAACTCTAAATCCTAAACCCTAACCCTAAACCTAAACCTAAAGCATAAAGCGTAAAAGCCTAAACCCTAAACCACGATTGAGCTATTTTATGAAAGTTAATCTTAGAAGTCATCAAAGATATTGAGAAATACAAAGTTGGTGCTCCTGCCCAAGTTGGTCTTGTTGAACCTATTGATATTGTGGTTCCCCCAAGTAGCATTTGTTTGGATCCTTCACAGACCTCTTTCTTCTAGGTTCTGTTGAAATTATCACCCAAGTTGAGCTAATTAAAAAAGGTGATAAGGTGGGATCTTTAAAGTGCTCTCCTCTAATACTAGGCCATTCTCTTATGGCCTTATCATCCAGTCTGTGTATGATGATGGTTCAATGTTCAGTCTTGAGGTGCTTGACCTCACTAAAGATGATCTCATCGAGAAGTTTTTGGCAGCCCTTTAAATGATCACTTATCTCTCACTAGCCCTCTCTTATCCCACCCTTGCTGCAGCGTCCCACATGTTCATCAATGCTTACAAGAATGTCCTCACCATCACGATGGCCACTGATTACACATACCCGCAGGCCAAGAAGGTTAAGGAGTATTTGAAAGATCCTAGTAAATTTGATGTGGTTGTTGTGCCTGATGCTTCTACTACTCTTACTATTGCTACTGGTCTGACTGCTGTAATGAAAGAGAAGAAGAAAGAGCCTACTGAGCAATCTGATAATGATATGGGTTTATGCCTGTTTGACTAAGCTTTGTTGTCCTTCTATAAAATAAAATTTTATTATCTCTAGAGTTAAATCAATTTTGAAATACTATTTTTGTGAATTTTTTTTACATTTTATTTTATCCTATTTTATTAGTTGTTAGAGGATAATGTCTTATTTGATTTTGTAATTTCTTATCTTATGGAATCATTTGAGTTTAAAATTTAAAAAAACCTAAACCTAAACCCCAACTAGATAAATCATTAACCCAAACATAAACCCAAACCTAAACTAAGTAACTAAATAAATTAAAAAATAAACCCAAAACCTAATAAACTAACCTAAATCCTAAAATAAATGCAGAACATCACCATCAAATAGGCAGTCTAGATCTAGCGGTGGAAGCGAGGCGGTAATCGTAGTGTTGGTGGGGATCTAGAGGTGGTGGATATGGAGGTGGTGGTTAGGCGATGGTGGTTATGGAGGTGGGAGGAACAATGGAGGTTACATGTGGTGGTGGTGGCGGGAGGAGAGATCGGGGATATGATGGTGGATCCCTCTACTCGAGCAGGTGGTTGATGGGAATGTGAGAAATCGAAGAAAGGCCGATCTGGTATGCTACTTATGGAATTGTGTCTTTATAGTAAAGATGGTTCTAGTTATCTAGGGCTTTTGATTTGCTTTATGTGTGCTCATTTTTTATCTATGTCATTGCTTATGTCTTAGAAAACTTAGTGTGTTACTTGGTTTATGAAATTGAGAAGAAGAAATGTTGAATTTGAAATTATTCTCTATTAAAAAACCAAAATCCTTAAACCCTAAACCAAAACTTGAACCCACAAACACTAAACCAAACAAACCCTAAAATACAAATATAAAAACCGTAACCCAAACCTTATTCCTAAAAAAAACCCTAAACAAACCTGACCCTAAACCCAAAATCCTAAACCCTAAAACCCCAAACCCACTAAAACAAACTAACCCAACTAAAACCCCCAAAACCTAAACCCTAAACCCTAAACTAAAATAAACTCTAACCCTAAACCCTAAAAGCATAAACCCTAAACCGTAAACCAAAACCCTAAACCCTAAACCCTCTAATAAGTAGGCTAGGGTGGTTTTGATGGGAACTAGAGAAATTAAAGAACCACTTATGGAACTACGTCTTTAGAGTAGAGATGGTTCTAGTTATCTAAGGTTTTTAATTTGCCCTATGTGTGCTCATTTTTTATCTATGTCATCACTTCTATCCTAGAAACATGGAGTTTTACTTCATTAATGTAATCGAAAAGAAGAAATGTTGAATCATTTGTTCTCTATTAAAAAAAAAAATAAAGCCCAAACCCTAAACTAAAACCAACCTAAAATAAAACCTAAATAAACCCTAAAATACATACAAAATAATAAATACCACAACCCTAAAATAACCCTAAACCCTAAACCCC
Organism: Cymbidium sinense; assembly: GCA_021442155.1. Taxonomy (NCBI): domain Eukaryota; kingdom Viridiplantae; phylum Streptophyta; class Magnoliopsida; order Asparagales; family Orchidaceae; genus Cymbidium; species Cymbidium sinense. The sequence goes on along the minus strand of JAKCPB010000496.1, from coordinate 25,888 downwards.
TTAAAACCCAAACCCTAAACCCCAAACCCAAACCCAAACCCTAAACCTTAAACCATAAACCTAAATAAAACCCTAAACCCTAAAACCTAAAACTAAACCTAAACTAAATAAAACATAAAAAATAAAATAGAAAAAACCTAAACCAAAATAATAATAATAAAATAAAATAAAATAAAACCTAAACTTAAACTTAAACCTAAAATATAATAAAATAAAAATAAAAACTAAGCTAAAATAAATAAATAAAAACCTAAACTAAACTAAAATATAAAATTAAGCTAAAAATATAAAACCTAAATAAAATAAAAACTAAACAAAAAATAAAAATAAAATAAACATACAATAAAATAAAATAAAACTAAATAAAAATCTAAACCTAAAAATAAAACCTAATAATAAATAAAAAATAAAACTTAAACCCTAAACTAAAAAAAATCTAAATTTAAAATAAACAAAATAAAATAAACTAAACCTAAGCTAAAATAAACTAAACTTAAATAAATAAAACCTAAACCTAAACCTAAACCTAAAATAAACAAGACCAAAACCCTAAAAATAAATAAAAAATAAAACCCAAACCTTAAACTAAAGAAAAAAAAACAAAACCTAAAATAAAGGAAATATAATAAACCTAAACCTAAACTACATAATCTAAATTAAATTAAATAAAACCTAATCCTAAATCTAAAATAAACTAAACCTAAACCCTAAACTAAATAAAATAAAACTAAAATAAACCTAAAACTAAATTAATAAATAAAACCTAAAATAAAATGTAAAATCTAAACCAAAAAAAAAAAAACTAAACTAAACCTAAAAAAATAAAAAAAACTAAACCTAAAATAGATAAAATAAAACTAAACTAAAATAAATAAAACCTAAACCTAAACCTGACAAACCTAAGAAAAAAAAACCTAAATTAAAATAAATAAACCTAAAATAAATAAAATAAACTAAATAAAATATAAAATAAACCTAAATAAAATATAAACTAAATAAATAAAATATAAATAAAATAAAATAAAATAAAAAAAATAAAATAAAACCTAACTCTGGTTTGTTGTAATAACCCTAAACACTGACCTAAACTGACCTTAAATCCTGGGCCTTAAACCAGGCCCTAAGCCTTACCATACCACCAAATCCTAAACCACCACTGAGCCCTGCTAACCCTAAATCTTACGTTAGGCCTACTGACCCTAGGCACCTCCAAACTGAGCCCTAAACCCTACTGAGCCACTAGTGGCTGTAAAATGAGGAGCCCTAAACAGAAGGCTCCCAAAACCAAAACTAAACCCCAGGCTGACACTTAGGCCCTGGGCCATGGCTGAAACCTAAAATAAACTGGGCTGAGCCTGACCTAACATGGGCCAGGCAATCCCAACTGGGCCCTGGGCTGGGCCCTTCTAAGCTGAAACCTGGGCCCTAAAATCTCAGAAGTCCAAACAAATCCTGAAACTTAAACTAACCTAAACCAAATCAAAAACCACTAAAAGTTTAAACTCAGAACCACAAACCTCAACCACCCAACCTAACTTAAACCCAAACCCCAAAATCCTAAACCCTTAACCTAAACCCCAACCTAAAGAACCTAAACCCACAAAGAATAAATCCACCAAACCCAAACCCAAAACCTAAACTCTAAACCCTAACCCTAAATCTTAAACCCTTAGTCCCAAATCGTAAACCTAAACCTAAAGTAACCAAATAAATTTAAAAAATAAACCTAAACCCAAAACCTAACAAATCTAAACCTTAAACATAAGAATGGGATAGAACCTTGATGGAAGGAACATCACCATCAACCATGCTCAGTCTAGAGTTGGCAGTGGAGGGGAAGGTGGAGGTTATCTTATTGGTGGTGGGGGATCTGGAGGTTCTGGTGGATATGGAGGTGGTGGTGAGAATAGTGGTGGTTTTGGAGGTGGGAGAGGCAGCAAGGTTCTGATGGTGGTGAGGGAGAGATGGGGATATGATGGTGGATCTCACTCGAGAGGCGGGGTGGTTTGATTGATTGGAGAAACAAGAATGGCCGATCCGATCTCTTGCCACTATGTCATCATAATAGAGAGAATTCTAGTTATCTAGGTTTTTTATTTTACTCTATGCATGCCTTTTTTTATATTGTCATCGCTTATCTCTTAGAAAACTTGGTGTGTTACTTGGTTGATGAAATCAAAAAGAAGAAATGCTGAATCTAAATTTGTTCTCTGTTAAAAAAAACTAAAAATGCTAAGCCCAGAACTAAAACCTGGACCATAAACTTAAAACCTAAACCCTATACCCTAAAATAAAAAAAAATAAAAAAACACTTACCCTAAACCCTAAACCTTAAACCTACAACACTAAACCTTAAACCCTAAACCCTAAACTTTAAAACCCTAAACTCTAAACCATAAATCCTAAACCCTAAACCTTAAATCCCTAAACCCAAAACCAAAACCCTAAACCTAACCCTGACCCTAACCCAAACCCCAGACCATACTGAGCACTAAACCCTAAAACCTAAAACATAATCTAAATAACTTAAAATAAAATGCATAAATAAATATTAACCTAAATAAAAAAAAACTAAACCTAAACCTAAATCTAAACCTAAACCTAAACCTAAAGAAATAAAAAATAAAATATAAACTAACTAAAATAAAATAAATAAAACCAAAACTAAACTAAAAAAAATAAAAACCTAAAAAAAAAAAACCTAAATAAAATAAAAAAATAAAATGAAAAATAAAATTAAAATCCTAAATAAAATTAAATAAAACCAAATAAAACCTAAACCTAAAAAATAAAAAATAAATAAAATAAAACTAAACTAAAAAAGAACATAAACATAGAATAAATAAAATAAAATAAACCAAAACCTAAATTAAAATAAACTAAACTAAAATAAATAAAACCTAAACCTTATCCAAAATAAACTAAACCTAAACCCCACTAAATAATATAAAATAAACTAAAAATAAACTAAAGCGTTAAAATAAACCTAAAATAAACCAAAACCTAACCTAAAAAATAAAATGAAAATATAAACCAAACCTAAAATAAAAAAATAAAACCTAAACCTAAAAATAAAATAAAAATAAAACTATACTAAAAATAAACTTAATCCTAAACTAAATCCTAAAAATAAACTAAAATATAAAATCTAAACTAAAATAAATAAACTTAAAATAAATAAACTTAACTAAATAAAAATAAAAATTAACCTAAATAAAAATAATAAAATAAAATAAAGTAATTAAAAATAAACTAAATAAACTAAATAAACCTAAACCTATGAGTTCACTTAATTTTAAAAAAAGTAATATATTAAAAATATAAAAATATAAAAATAATTATAACCCTAAATCCTAAACCCTAAAACTAACTCTAAACCCTAAACCCTAAACCCTAAACTTTAAAACCCTAAACCAAACCACTAAACCTAAACCCCCCCACCCAACCCTAACCACCCTCAAATCTTAAAAGACCTAAAACCTAAAACTAAACCTAAACTAAATAAAACTAAAAAGTAAAATAAATAAAATAACATAAAGTTAAATAAATTAAAAAAATAAAAACCTAAATCTAAACATAAAATTAAAATAAAATATAAAATAAAAACTAAACTAAAATAAAATAAATAATAGCCTAAACTAAACTAAAAAAAATAAAATAAACCTAAAAATAAACATAAAATAAAAATAAAATAAATAAATAAAATAAAAAAAAATAAAATTAAAAAAACTAAATAAAACCTAAATATAAAATAAAAAAAAATAAAGATTAACCTAAACTAAGTTAAAAAACTAAACTAAATTAAATAAAACCTAAACCTAAACCTAAAATAAACTAAACCCAAACAAAATAAAATAAAATATGAAATAAACTAAACTAAACTAAAAATAAAACCTAAAATAAACCTAAAATAAAACCTAAAACCTAAACCTAAAAAAAATAAAATAAAGACCTAAACCTAAACATAAAAATAAAAATAAAACCCAAGCTAAACTAAATAAAACCTAAAATCAATAAAAACCTAAGCCCAAATAAAATAAAATAAATAAAATAAAACCTAAACTAAAACCTAAACTATAAACCTAAAAATAAAATAAATTAAAATAAAACTTAATAAAATAAATAAAACCCAAACTAAACTAAAAGAAAATAATCCTAAAAGTAACAAACTAAATAAAATAAAACTAAAAATAAAAATAAAATGAATAAAATAAAATATAAAACTAAATAAAACCTAAACCTAAAAAATAAATAAACATTAAACCTAAATAAACTAAAAAAAACTTTAATAAAATAAACAAAATAAAATAAACCTAAACCTAAACAAAGTAAATAAAACCTAAACCTAAAAAAATAAACTAAACCTAACCCTAAACTAAATAAAATGAAATAAACTAAAAAACCTAAACCTAAACTAAAATAAATAAACCAAAATAAACTTAAAACCTAAATCTAAAAAAAAAAAATAAAACCTAAACCTAAACTTAAAATTAAAAAATAAAACCTAAATATAAAAAATAAATATAAACCTAAACCTAAACATAAAAAACTAAACTAAACTAAAAAAACCTAAACTAAAATAAGTAAACCTAAGATAAAATAACAAAATAAAATATAAATAAAAATAAACTTAAAAAAATAAAAATAAAATAAACATAATAAATAAAAATAAAGTAAATAAACAAAATAAATCTAAACCTATTGGTTTACTTAATTTAAAATAAGAAACCCTAAACCCTAAATCATAAGCCCTAAACCGTAAACCCTAAACACAAGAACTCTGACCATAAACCCTAAAACTAAACCCCAAACCCAAACCCTGGACCCAAATCAAAATCAAAGCCACTGACTAAATCCTAAACCACTCCTGGGCCTAACAGGCTAAACTCTAGGCCTAAACTCAAACCCTAACCTGACTCCAAGGCCTAAAGCCCACTGAGGCCACAGGCTCACAACCTAGGCCCTAAGGCTGAGGCTTCTTGCACCCAGGCTGACCCTGAGGCCACATGACCTGAGCCCTGGGCAGATCCCCTAACTCTGATCTAAATAACCTGGGCTCTAAACTAAACTGCCACAAGCCCTGACCCTGACCCAAAACCAAATGCTAAACTCTACTGATCACTGACCACTACCCTAACAAATAAAAACATACTAAATAAACCTAAAAGTGAATAAATAAAATCTAAACCAAATAATAAAATAAAATAAAATAAAACATCTAAAACTAACCTAATAAAACTACATAAACTATAACTTAAAATAAAATAAATAAACCTAAATAAATTAAAAAAATAAAATAAAATAAAACCAAACTAAACTTAAAATAGATAAAATATAAATAAATAAATAAATAAAATAAAATAATAAAAATCTAAACTAAACTAAAAAAAATAAACCTATGAATAAAATAACAAAATAAAATAAAATCTAAACATAAAATAAAAATAAAATAAACCTAAAATAAACCTATAATAAAATAAAATAAAACTAAAAAACTTAAAACTAAAGTAAACATAAAAATAAAATAAATAAATAAATAAATAATAAAACTAAACCTTAAACAAAAAAACTAAACCTAAATTAAAATAAAATAAACAAAATAAAATAAACCTAAACTAAAAACTAAAATAAAAAACCTAATCTTTAAATAAACTAAACCTAAAATAAATAAGATAAAAAAAACTTAAAATAAACCAAAACCTAAACTAAAATAAAATCTAAAATAAAAATAAAACCTAAACTTAAACCTAAACCAAAATAAAAATAAAAAAATAAAATAAAATAAATAAAACTCAACTATAAACAAATAAACTTAAAATAAACTAAAATAAAAAAAACCTAGCTAAAATAAATAAACTAAAATAAATAAAATAAAATAAAAAAATAAAATAAAAAATAAAAATAAAAAATAAAGAAATAAATAAAATAATCTAAATAAACTAAATAAACTTAAACCCACCGTTTACTTAATTAAGCCAAACCCTAAAACTCTAAACCTAAATCCACAGACCACAAAAACCATAAATATGGATTGAAAACCCAAAACTAAAAAACTAAAAAACCCTGCAAAATCTAAAACTAAACCTAAACCCTAAAAAAAAAAAACATAAACCTATAGTAAATAAAACTTAAAAGTAAAATATATATAAAAACCTAAACATAAATAAAGTAAAAAATAAAATAAATTGAACTAGGAACTTAAACCTAAAATTAAAATAAAATAAATAAAAATCTAAACTAAACTAAAAATTTAAAATAAGCCTAAGAATAAAACCAAATTAAAATAAAAACTAAATGTAAAATAAAAATAAAATAAATCTAAAATAAAATAAAATAAAAACCTAAACCTAAAAATAAAACATAAAAAAGTAAAAAATAAAACCTAAACCCTAAATTAAAAAAAAACATAAACCAAATAATAATAATAATAAACAAAATGAAATAAACCCACACCAAAACTAAAATAAATAAAACATAAACCTAAACCTAAACCAAAACTAAATAAGATAAAATAAAATAAAAATAAACATAAACCTAAACTAAAAAATAAAACTTAAAATTAAACATAAACCTAAACTAAAAACTAAAATCTAAAAATAAACCTAAAATAAACCTAAACCTAAAAAAATAAAATAAATCTTAAACCTAAACTGAAAATAAAAATAAAACCTAATCTAAAATAAAATAAAATAACACTCTAAAAATAAACCTAAACCTAAACCTAAAAAAATAAAATAAATAAAAAACTAAAATAAAATAAATAAATAAACTAAAATGAAATAAAAATAAACCTAAATAAAAAAATAAAATAAAACTAAATAAATAAAAACAAATTAAATTAACTAAACCTAAACCTACCGGTTTGCTTAAAATAAAAAAAACCATAAACCCAAATCCTAAACACTAAACCTGACCTTAAACCTGACATAACCTACCCTAAACCCCCAACCCAACTAAACCCTAAAGCATAAACCCTAAAACCTTAAACCCTAAACTCTAAACCACAAACCACCTAACTTAAACCTTAAACCCTAAACCCCAAACCCTAAACCTAAACCTAAAGTAACTAAATAAATTAAGAAATAAACATAAAACCTAAAACCTAATAAACCTAAATAGTAAGAATGGGCAGAACCTTGACGATAGGAACATCACTATCAACCAAGCTCAGTTTAGATCTAGCAGTAGAGGCGAAGGCAGAGGCAGTTGTTATCATAGTGGTGGTGGGGGATCTGGAGGTGCTAGTGGATATGGAGGTGGTAGTCAGACTAGTGGTGGTTATGGAGGTGGGAGGAATGATAGAGGTTACTGCCATGAGAGGGAGAGATCGAGGATATGATGGTGGATCTCACTACTTGAGAGGCCTCGAGGTTCTGATGGGAACTGGAGAAACTGAAGATCAGTCGATCCGATCTGCTGCATATGGAACATGTCTTTATAATAGAGATGGTTCTAGTAATCTAGGATTTTTTATTTCTTTTTTGTGTGCTCATTTTTGATCAATGTCATCACTTGTGTCTTAGAAAACATGGTGTGTTAATTATTTGATGAAATCAAAAAGAAGAAATGTTAAATCCCAAACCTTAAACCTTAGACCCTAAACCTTAAAATCCCAAAATAAACCCTATCTAAACCTAAAACCCTAAACCTAAAACCAAAAATAAAACCTAAACCTAAACTTAAACCCCCCAACCTAAACCCTAAACTAAACCCTAAACCCTATGCTAATACTAAACTAAACTTAAACCCTAAACCCTAAAAACTTAAAAACCTAAATTTAAACTAAATAAAACCTTAAAGTAAAATAAATAAATAAACCTAAACTAAAAGAATTAAAAATAAAATAAAATAAAAACATAAACTAATACCTAAACCTAAACCTAAACTTAAAAAATATAATAAAAATTTAAAATAAAACTAAAATAAAATAAATAAAAACTAAACTAAAATAAAAAAACCTAATAAAATAAAACTAAATTAAAATAAAATAAACCTAAAATAAAATAAAATACAAACTAAATAAAACCTAAACCTAAAAAAATAAACCTAAAATAATAAAATAAAACTTAAACCCTAAACTAATAAAAAAACCTAAACTGTTAATAATAAAATAAACATAAAAAAATAAACTAAAAATAAAATAAATTAAAATAAATAAAACCTAATCCTAAACCTAAAATAAACTAAACCTAAACCTAAACCTAAACCAAAAATAAAATAGATAAAATAAACTAAAAATATAACTAAACCTAAATTGAAAAATAAAACCTAAAAATAAACCTAAAATAAAAACCTAAAACCTAAACTTAAAAAATTAATATAAAAACCTAAACCTAAATATAAAAAATAAAACAAAAACCAAAAAAATAAAATAAAAATAAAACTAAAGTAAAAAAAATAAACCTAAATTAAAACCTAAACCTAAAAAATAAACTAAAATAAAAAACCTAAACTAAAATAATATACAGAATAAATAAACTAAACTAAATAAAATAAAATAAAGAAATAAAAAATACATAAACTAAAATAAATAAAAATTAACTAAATAAAATTAGACATCTTAATTTATTTAAAAAATTAAAATTAAAAAAATAAAATAATAAAAAAAAAAACCTAAACAAAACTAAATAAACCCACAAACCTAAACCCTAAACCCTAAAGCCTAAAATCTAAAACCCCAAACCCTAATATCTAAACCTTAAACCTTAAAACTTTAAACCCTAAACCATAAAGCCTAAAAACCTACAACCCTAAACCTTAAACCCTAAACCCTAAACCAAAAAATAAAAAATAAAAAAAAATTTTAAATCTAAAAAACCAAAAAAATAAAAACTAACCCCCCCACCCCTCCTCCCCCCAAACTAAAAACCCTAAACCTTATTCATTTCCCATCCATCAGCGATTCTTGAATCCTTTTCCATTCTCTTTCTCATCATTTTAGCTAGTTTTAGAAATTTCTTCTAGTTTGGCTTTGGCTGGTAGATCCTTGTTGGTTCTTAAGTGGCACCATTTGCCATGGCATCATCTGAATACTTGGGAAAACTAAATGCTCAGATGCTCCATCCTTCCAATTATTTGGGAATTAAACCTTTACCTTTAAATCCTTCAAAGATGCCTTATCTAAGATTCTTCAACTTCTTTGATATTTCTTTAAACTGGTTCATAACCTTCAAAGGTGTTACTATTATGTGCTCTCATTTGGAAATTGAAAAACTAGCCGAGCTTTCTATAATCATTGCAAAACTCATGGCCATGATGTCCCAGAATGTTTTGTTACTCATCCACATCTTGGGAAGAAAGTGGTTAAAGATCCTAAGGTTTGTGGAAAAATTGGAGATTTAAAAAGTGATAAAAGAAAACTTCTTTTAAATGAAAAGGATAATGGTTCTATGAATGATATTATTGATGTTTCTAATGTTGTTCTTAATGTTTCTAATGGTGTTCCCAATGTAAGTTGTAGTGATAAGCTTGTTAAAATTGCTTCTAAAACTATTTTGGAGAGTAATCGGGTTTATACTATTATTTTATTATTCCAAAATTTGCAAGTGGATGATTTTTTTATTTTAGTTTTAGATTCTAAGAGATTTGTGTTGCTGAAAATCTAGAAAATGGTTACGTTATTTCTTTAAGAAAATCTTTAAAAGAAAATCTTATTTTATCTTCTTTGAATTTGGCAAGAATGATGGTATGGAGCTTCTTGATAATGTGAAGCCAAGTGTTTATTTTCTTAATAAATCTGTTTCTATACTTCTTGTTATTGGATGGTACTTTTATTTAGAGATTCTCATTTAATGGACAAAGAGGATTTATCTTCTTGTCAAATGAGATCTTCTCTAAATCTATTATTAATAATGATGATAAAACTTTTTTCGATGATGAATCAATGGAGAATGAGACCAATTTTCAAACTATTTTTGTGAAAATGAAAAAAATTGTTTTAAAATTATCCTCCAAAGTTTCTAGATCTATCAATCTTCTTCATCTTACTTTTAATAAAATTATTGTTTAACTTTCTTATTTGGAATGTGAGGGGCATTAGTACTCTTCTTTGTAGAATAGAATTAGGAATCTTTGTAGAATTTATAATGTTGGTTTCTTGGTTATTCTTGAACCTCTTATTTTTTCTTCTAAAATAATGCATGCAGCCAAGATGATTGGTTTTAGCAACTATTATTTCAATAGCAATAATAAGATTTGGTTATTTTGGAATAATTCTCTTTTATGTTATTAATGATTTTCATCAAGTTATTAATGTGGATATTTCATTTGGTGATTATCATGCTTTTGGCTCTTTTGTTTATGCTTCTTGTAATAAGTTAGAGAGGAGAATTCTTTGGGATCAATTATCTAGTTTTGCTTCTATTGTTAATGATTCTTGGATTATTGGTGGGGATTATGTCTGTCCTTTCTTTGAATGAAAGGAAAGGGGTTCTTTATTTTTACATTAAATGGAAGATTTTGCAAATATGATTTTGATTGAAATCTTCATGATGTTGGTTTCATTGGTTCTCAATTTACTTGGAATAATCATAGATTGTGGCAATGGTTGGATCGTGCCTTATTTAATAATTATTGGTTAAACCGTTGGCCATTAACTTTGGTTGAGCATCTTAGTAGAACTCTCTCGGATCATGCTCCTCTTTTTATTTCTATTAAGGATGTTGTTCATAACAATAATATCATTAAAAATTTTGTTTTCAAAATATGTGGTTACAAGATAAAGTTTTCTTGATGTTAATGCTTATAATTGGTGTGCTCCTCTTTCTCACGATGATTTTCATTTGGTATGATGAGGTTTTGGCTTAAGCTTAAAAAGGCTTAAGCATAATATCACTTAGTGGTAACTATTTTAAAATCTTTTGATAATATCAAGAATATGGAACAAAAGGTGAAATATTTGGAAGAACTTGTTATTCTGATTCTTCTTTTTATTATAATCTTCTTGAAGCTAAAGATAATCTCATTAAGTTTAGGATATGGAGAGACTTATTGGATACAAAAGTTTCCTCTAAGCATCTTTCTGAAGGGGAAGAAAACTAAATATTTTCATGCTTTGGTAATGAAAAGGAGAGTTCTTGGTCGCATTCATAAAATCAAGAACTTTGATAGTTCTTAGCTTACCAAAAATGAGGATATATTTTCTTACACTTAATTATTTTAAAGATCTTTTAAATAAAATTATCGCTTAAGCATTAATCAATCTCTCTATCATCTCTTCTATTATGTTTATAGAGGATAATAAGTGATTGGTTACCCCTCCTTATGATGAGGAAATTTTTAATATTCTTAATGAATGTTGATTTTATTGTAGGCTCGGATGGTTACACTACTTTATTCTTTCAAAAAGCTTGGTTCATTATTAAAGCTGATCTTGTTAATGCTATTGAGGATTTTTTTTTGAAAGGAATTCTATTCCTAAATATTTTTAGCATTTATTATTCTTATTTCTAAGAAAGATACTCTTGACTTTTGGAATGACTTTAGACCTACTAGTCACTGTACTTTTTTCAATAAATTGATTTCTAAAATTTTGACTAATATGCTTAGTAAGTTTTATCCTAAGATTATCTCTCCTAATCAAACTGGCTTTGTGAAAGATAGAACTATTTCAAATAACATCTTGCTTGCTCAAGAATTGATTCATGATTTGAATGTTAAAACTTACTTTTTAAGCTTGACATCACAAAGCTTATGATAACATTTCTTAGGATTTTCTTAATAGCATTCTAACTTTATTTTGTTTTCTAATCATTTTGTTTCTTTGGTTAACAATATAATTAGAAATGTTTGGTTTTCATTAGTTATCAATGGTGAAAACTTTGGTTTCTTAATTCCTCTCAAGGTATAAGACAAGATGACCCTCTTTCTCTATCTCTTTTTATTATTGAGATTGAATATTTGTCTTGTTGACTTAATCTTTTTTTTTTTGAGAAGAATTCTAGTATGTATTTCAGAAATCTTGGTGGTTTGGCTATCTCTCATTTAAACTTTGTTGATGATTTCATAATATTATGTATTAGCTCATTACATTATGTTAAAAGCTTAAGGGTTCTTTCAATAAATTTGAAAGGGAAAGTGGCTTTTGATTAGTACTCATAAAAGTTGTTTTTTATTACTTGTACTTCTATTTACGTTCATGAATAAATAAAGGATTTCAATGGTTTTCTCATCAAAATCTCCTATTAGATATTTAGGCTCTCCTTTATATTGTGGTCATAAGAGATCCCATCTCTTTGATGAGGTAATTCATAATATTCAAAATAAAATTTCTACCCTTGAATTTCATTTTTATCTTTTGGTAGATTAATTGTTATTAAAAGTATTCTTTATTCTCTTCCTTTTATATGTTGCTTAATATTGTTCCTACTTCTCTTGTTCTTATCCGGATTAAAAGACTTTTAATAAGTTTTTTGGGGTTCTAGGAATTGACCAAAAAGTCTTCATTGGACTTCTTGGTCCAATATGTGTGGTGCTATTTATGAAGGTGGCCATGGGTGCAGATTTGATGGACTCCACCAATGTCTTTTCTTACAAACTTTGGTGGAATTTTAGGAAAAATGAAAGCCTTTGGGCCAAATTTATGAAATTTAAATATTACAAAGGTAACCATCCTTTGATTTGCAATTATAAACATTATGATTCTATTGTTTGAAAATGGCTATGTGATATTAAATGGAAAGTGGAACCTCTCATTTTTTTGGGGTATTAATAATGGGTCTTCCTTTTTTTGGCAAGATAACTAGATGGGGGACTTTTCCATTGATTCTTTGCTTAATACCCATTCTACTTCAACATTGAAAGTTAGTCATTTTTTTTTACAATGGGGAATGGAATTTCTCTCTTTAAATGAGTTGATTCTTGATTTCATTAGTAATAACATCATTAATATTCCTATTGATGGTAATTTTTGGATCAAATTATTTTTAAATTTTTTAGTAATGGAGAATTTTCTTTTAAAGATACATGGCAGTATCTTAAAGTTAAAAAATCCACTTCTCCTTTTTTTCTTTAAATTTGGAATAATATTATTCTTACATCTTACTCTATTCTTAAGTGGAGAATTTTAAGGTATTATATTGTTATTGACTCTTTACTTTGGGACAAAGGTTATTATCTACCTTCCAAATGCATTTGTTGTTCTCATATTGAGAATGTTAATCATGTTTTTTGTTAATGGTGCCATTGCCTCTAAAGTTTGGGGTTGGTATGAGGATTTATTTAATTTAAGTTGTTTTAATGGAAATTTAATGTTAATGCAACATCTGGATTCTTATTTTCTTAATATTATTAAAGGGCATATCAAAATTGTGGTGGCTATTACTTTGATTTGGTTTATTTGGCTTGATAGAAATGATGCTAAACATTGTGATGTGCCTATGAACCATAAGAGGATTATTGCTAGGACTAAAGAAAAGTTTTTTTTCTTTACATAAGGCTGCTCTTCTGAGTAGTACTAATTTTAGAGGGTGTAAGTTTGTTGCCTCTAAATTAGGTATCCATTTTCCATATTGTGACTCCTCCTAAATTTAAAATTATTCATTAGATTAAGCCTCTTAATTTTTGCATTAAAATTAATCGATGGATCTATTGCACATAACAAGTCGAGTTGTGGTGGTATTTTAGAAACAATCATGAGAATATTATCTTCATATTTTCCACTCCTCTTCTACTAAAGTTATTTTTGTTGAATTGATGGCTACTTTTATGCTCTTAAGCATTGTTTAAAGAGAAATTTTCATGCAATTTGGTTGGAATCTGATGCTAAGTGGTTGTTGCTAAGATCAATTCTAACCATAAGGGTAATGCTTGGCTTTCCTATTTAAATAAAAATATTAAAGCTATTATCCCTAACCTTTCTTTTAAAATTACACATATTTTAAGAGAAGGTAACTCTTGTGCTGATTTTTTAGCTAGTTTTGCGATCTCTCAGACTTTATTTTATTTACCAATGATAATATTCCTAAGCATTTAAGAGGTTTGTCTAATTTAGATAAATCTGGTCTGCCATATGCTAGATTCTTTTAGAATTTTGTTATTTTTCGTTAGCTATTTGATTTTCCTTTGGCTGGTTTCGCCTGGTTGTTTTGTTGGCCTTTGTCCCGGATGGGTGCCTTGTCTCATACTTTTAGGTATTGCTTTGTCCTGTTTGGATTTTCTTTCAGGTGGTTTGCTTCCTTTGGCTTTGTTGGCTTGGTGCTTTATCGTTTGTTTTTTTTTGTGTTTCCCCTTAGTTTCTTGAGTGGTTTTTTTAGGTTTTGGCTCGACTTTTCCTTCCCTTATGGTTTTGGTGGCTCATAGTTTTTTTGGTTGGTCCTTTGTGGTTTTTTCTTCCCTTCCAGTTTTGGTGGTTTTGTTGCTTGGTTTGGATGGTATATTGTGGTCCTTTGGGTGGTCGTGCATTGGTGCTACTTATTTGTTGTTGTTTTACCCTTGTATTAGTTCTGGTGGCTATTCTTTCTATTGGGTTGTTGCTGCTCCTACTATTTATTTGTGTTAGTGGTTTGATGGCAGGTATTAGAAATTTGTTGTATTAGAAGTTTGTTGGTTATTGGTTATGGGTTAGCTCCTTAGTCGAGGTGAGTTTGGCTGTGATGGCGGATGTTTTCTTTCATTTTCTCGGTAGCATTATTTGTGACTGTAACCCTTCTTTTGTAGTTTGGATGCTCACAAATTTTGTTGCTCCTTTAGTTGACTGTGATTGAGCCTGATCCTTGTCCATGGATTTTATATCTTTTTCTTTCTATGTTCTTACATTTTTTCATCTTTTCTCTTAGATTATCTCTGCTTAAGTTTCTTGTAGTTTTTTTTTTTTTCAGATCTTGGGTTCTTACAGGTGGTTTGTGATCTACTCAGAGGGTTTTAGTGTTATTGCTGAGTTTTCTCTCTTTTCCTTTTGCTTTTCTTTTCCTCTTGTATTAGGATTTATCTCTTTAGGCTTTATTGTAGCTCTTTGAGCATTAGTTTGGAGATTTATCCCTTTAAGGACTTTCTAATCCTTTTCTTGTGGAAATAAAATTTTTCCTTTTGAAAAAAAACCCCAAACCCTAAACCCCACTAAACCCTAAACCTAAACCTAAACCCTAAACTAAAACTAAACCTAAACTAAATAAAACCTAAAAAAAATAAATAAAAAAAACCTAAACCTAAATAAAATAAGTAAAATAAATACAATAAAACCTAAACTAAACCTACCTAAACTTAAACCTAAACCTAAAAATAAAATAAAATAAAATAAAACTAAACAAAATAAATAAAATAAAACTAAACTAAAAATATAAACCTAAAAGAAAAAATCTTAAAATAAATAAAACCTAAATGTAAAAAAAATAAAAATAAACTTAAAAATAAAATAAAACTAAATAAAACCTAAACCTAAAATAAACCTAAAAATAGAACCTAAAAAAAAATAAAAAAAAAACTAAACCCTAAACTAAAAAAAAAACTAAACCTAAAATAAAGATAAAATAAATAAAGTAAAATCAACCTAAACCTAAACTAAATTAAACTAAACTAAAATAAATAAAATAAACCTAAACCTAATAAACAAAACCTAAAACCAAATTAAATAAAATAAACTAAAAATAAACAACAAACTAAAAATAAAACCTCAAAATAAAATGAAAACTAAACCTAAAAAAAATATATAAAACCTAAACCTACACTAAAATAAAATAAAATAAAATAAAATAAAATGAACTAAAAAAATAAACTAAACTAAACCTAAAATAAACCTAAACTAAAACAAAACTTAAAATCAAATAAATAAATCAAAATAAATAACCTAACTAAATAAAAAACAAAATAAACCTAAATAAAAAAATAAAAATAATAAAATAAACGAAAAAATAAAAAAATTAAAATAAATAAACTAAATAAACATAAAACCAGTTTACTTAATTGTTTTTTAAAAAAAAAAAAAAACATAAACATAAACCATAATCCTAAACCCTAAACCCTAAACCCTAAACCATAAACATACCATAAAACCCTAAACCCTAAACCTAAACCCTAACTAAAACAAAACCTAAAACACTAAACCTAAACCCTAAACCTAACCTAAAAACCTAAACCCTAAACCCTAAACCTCAAGGCTAAAGCAAAACCTAAACTAGTTAAATAATATAAAAAATAAACCTAAACCATAAAACCTAATAAACTAAACCTAAACCTAAACCTAAACCTAAACCTAAGAATGGGTAGAACCTTGAGAGGCGGGGAACATCATCAACAGCTTAGTCTAGATCTGGCAGTGGAGGCAAAAGTGGAGGTAGTGGTTATCGTAGTGCTGGTGGGGGATTTGGAGGTACCGGTGGATATGGAGGAGGTGGTCAGAATAGTGGTGGTTATGGAGGTGGCAAGAGCGATGGAGGTTACATCTGTAGTGAGGGAAGAGGGAGAGATCAAGGATATGATGGTGGATCCTACTACAAGAGGTGGGGTAGTTCTGAGCAGGGGAAGAATAGCCCATCCGATCTGCTACTTATGGAACTATGCCTTTATAGTAGAGACAGTTCTAGTTATCTAGGTTTTTTTATTTTCTCTATGCCTGCTCATTCTAATCTATGTCATCACTTGTGTCTTAGAAAACTAGGTGTGTTACTTGGTTGATGAAATCAAACCGAAGAAATGTTGAATCTAAATTTATTCTCTGTTAAAAAAAAATTCCAAAACCACAAAACTAACTAAAAAACTGACACTAAACCTAAAACCTAAACCCATAACCCTAAACCCTAAACCCAAAAACCATAAAATAAACCCAAAACCTAAATCCTAAACCTAAAACAAGACCATAAGCCATAAACCTAAACCCTAAACCTAAGCCTAAACCCAAAAAGAAACAAACCTAAACACTAAACCCAAAACCCCAAACCTAAACCCTAAAACATAAACCTTAAACTAACCCTAAACCTAAACCTAAAAAAAAAAAGCTAAAACCTAAAACCTAAACTAAATAAAACCTTAAAATAAAATTAATAGAAAAACCTAAACCAAAATAAAATAAAAATAAACAAATTAAAACATAAACTAAAAAAACTTAACCTAAACCATAAGAAGATAAACTAAATAAAACCAAACTAAAAAAATAATATAAAACCTAAATAAATTAAAAAATAAAAAACCTAAATATAATAAAAAAATGAAATAGAATAAAATAAACCCAAAATAAAATGAAATAAAAATTAAATAAAACCTAAACCTAAAAATAAACCTAAATATAAAACTTAATAAATGAAAATAAACCTAAAATACACTAAAATAAACCTAAACCTAAAATAAAATATATAAATAAACCTAAAACTAAACTAAAAGAAACTAAACCTAACCCTAAACTAAATAAAAAAATAAATAAAGTAAACCTAAATTAAAAAATAAACCTAAAAATAAAACTAAATTAAAATCGAATATAATAAAATAAAACCTAAACAAACCTAATAATAAAAATAAAACCTAAACCTAAAAGAGAAAATAAAAAAAATCAAACTAAAAAAAAAAAATAAACATAAACCTAAACCTAAGCCTAAAAAATTAACTAAAATAAATAAACCTAAACTCAACCAAATAAACATAAAATTAATAAACTAAACTAAATAAAATAGAAAATAAACCTCAATAAAAATATAAAATAAACTAAATAAACCAAAACCTATCAGTTTACTAAATGTTTTTGTAAAAAAAATCCTAAACCCTAAACAAATCCTAAACCCTAGGCCACACTACCATAAACCCCAACCTAACCCTGACCCCCTAACTGACCCTAAACTTTAAACCCTAAAGCCTAAAGCCTAATCACACCCTGACCCTAACACTAAAAATAACCCTGGGAACTAAACCTTAATCCCTGATCTCTACCCACAAACCTGACCCTAAAGCTAAAACCCTAAACCATAAACCACAAAGCTAACTACCCTAAACCCTAAATTCTAAACCCTAAAAACCAAAAAACCTTGAAATCTAAAAAGCTAAACCTAAACTAAATAAAACATATAAATAAAATAAATAAAAAAAACTAAACCTAAACAAAATAAAAAATTAAAAGTTCATAAAAATCTAAATGAAAACCTAAACATGAACATAAACCTAAAAATAAAATAAAATAAAAAAATAAAATAATCAAAAAAAAAAAAAAAACCTAAACAAAATTAAAAATTAATATAAACCTAAGAATAAAATTTAAATAAAATAAAAAAAAAAATAAATGTGCAATTAAAAAACAAACTTAAAATAAAATAAAATAAAACTAAAATGACCTAAACCTAAAAATTAACCTAAAAAGAAAATCTAAAAATAAATAAAAAATAAAACCTAAACACTAAACTAAAAAACCTAAATCAAAATTAAAATTAAAATTAAAAAATAAAATAAACCTAAAACTAAACTAAAATAAATAAAACCAAACTTAAAAAAGAAATAAACCTAAACCTAAACTAAATAAAATAAAATAAACTAAAAATAAACCTAAACATAAACTAAAAAAATAAAACCTAAAATAAAACCTAAAACCTAAACTAAACCTAAAAAATTAAATAAAATCCTAAACCAAACCTAAAAAATAATAAATAAAACCTAAACATAAAATAAAATGAAAAAAAACTCAACTAAAAAAATAAACCTAAATCTAAACTTAAAACTAAATAAACTAAAATAAAAACCTAAAATAAAACTAAATTAAAACTAATACTAAACCTAAAATAATAAATAAACCTAAATAAACTAAATATAAAATAAAATAAACCTAAAGAAAAATAAAAATAAAACTAAAGTAAAAAAAAATAAACATAAACCTAAACCAAAAATTAACTAAATAAAAAAAACCTAAACTAAATAAACATAAATTAATAAACTAAATAAAATGAAAATAAAAAATAAAAAAATATAAAATAAACTAAATAAACCAAAACTATCTTTGTTAAATGAAATCCTAAACCCTAAATAAAATCTAAACCTACTAAACTCCTACCATAAACCCAAACCTGACTAAACCCTACCCACCCTAAATACTTTAAACCCTAAAGCTGAAGCACAAACCCTGGTACCTGGGTAAACTGACCTGGCACTAAAAACTAAAATGATAAAACAACCTTGATCACTAATCTCTAAACTGACCACTGGAACAAGACCATAAACCCTAGATATAGACCCTAAAGCTAGCCTAAACTCCCAAATTCTAAACCTCACCTAAAAGATCTAAGCTAAAACTAAACTAAATAAACATATAAATAAAATAAATAAAAACTAAACCCAAATAAAATAAAAATAAAGTTCATAAAACCTAAATGAAACCTACATGAACATAAACCTAAAATAAAATAAAAATAAAATAAAAATAATCAAAATAAAATAAATAAACCTAAAACAAAATTAAAATTAATATAAACCTAGAATAAAAAAATTTAAATAAAATAAAATTAAAATTAAATTAAATTTAAAATAAAATAAAATAAAACTAAAAGACCTAAACCTAAAATTAACCTAAAAAAAAAAATCTAAAATAAATAAAAATAAAATCTAAACCTAAACAAAAAAAACCTAAACCAAATTAAAATAAAATTAAAAATAAAATAAACCTAAAACTAAACTAAAATAAATAAAATAAACTTAAACTAAATGAAACTAAAAACCTAAACTAAACTAAATAAAATAAAATAAACTAAAAATAAACCTAAACATAAACTAAAAAATAAAACCTAAAATAAAAACCTAAAACCTAAACCTAAAAAAATTAAATAAAATCCTAAACCTAAACCTAAAAATAATAAATAAAACCTAAACATAAAAAATAATAAAAAAAAAAACTCAGCTAAAAAATAAACCTAAATCTAAACTTAAAACTAAAAATAAACTAAAATAGAAAACCTAAATGAAAATAAGTAAACTAATCTAAATACAATTTAAAAATAAATGTAAATAAAAATTAAAAATAAATTAAATTAAATATAATAAATAAACCAAAACTATTGGTCTACTTAATTTTTAAAAAAAACCTTAAACCAAAACCTAAACCTAAATAAAACCCAAAAACCAAATACTATAAACCCAAAAAGCATAAAACCTAAAATCCAAATCCTAAGAACTACACTATACTAAACCCTAAACCCTAAAAAAATTAAACCTAAATACAAAATAAATTAAAAATGAATCTACTAAACCTAAACTAAATGCAAAACCTTAAATATCACTAAACAAGGCTAATAAACTGGATAAACCAAAAAGCAGATTATCCCAGTGGTATGGTAATAAAGTGGTCATAGTAGAAGGTTATGGAAGTGGGAGGGCCAGAGGTGGTGGAAGAGATAAGATATGGTGGTGGATCCTGCTAGAGGCAGGTGGTTTTGATGGGAAGAAAAGAATGGTGATCCACCATATGAAACTATATTTATAGTAGAGGTGGTTCAGTTATTTAGGTTTTCATTTTCTATGCATGCTCAATCTATGTCGCTCTTGAAAACTTGTTTTGTTAATTAGTTGATGAAATAAAAAAATAATGTTGAATTTGAATTTGTTCTCTAAAAAAAACTATAAACCCTAACTAACGAAAACTAAACTAAACTAAGCCTATAACCTAAACCCTAAACACTAACCCTAAACCATGAACCAACCCAACTAAATCCACACCCCACCCTAAACCCTACCCTAAAAAACCTTACCACTAACTAAAGACCCTAAAACTAAAACCTACTTAAAGCCAAATAAAACCTAAATCTAAAATAAACCAAAATAAAATAAAATAAATATAATTTACTAAACCCAAACCTACTCCTTAAAAAAAATAAATAAAATAACTAAAATAAATGAATAAATGAAAAAAACTACTAAATAAAAAAACTTAAATAAAATAAAACTAAATCTAATAAAAATAAATAAAAATAAAATAAAATAAACTAAATAAACCTAAACAAAAAAATAAACCTAAAATTAAAAAAAAACCTAAACTAAAAACAAACCTAAACCTAAAATAAAGTTAAATAATCAAACCTAAACTAAAATAAATAAAACTTAAACCTAAACCTAAACTAAATAAATAAAATAAACTAAAAACTCAAACTAAAGATAACCTCAAAATAAACATAAAATAAAACTTTCAAACCTACTTTAAAAAATAAAACTTAAACCTAAAGATATAAAATAATACTAAACTAAAATCACCTAAACCTAAATTTAAACCTAAAAAAATCTATAAAACCAAACGAGATAAAAAGCTAAAATAAATCTACTAAATAAAATACTAAACCTAAATAAAATAAAATAAATTAAAATAAATAAAATAAACTAAATAATTTAAATACCTTGGTTTACTTTAAGAATAAAATAAAATAAAATAAAATAAAATGCCCTAACCATACTAATCCTATTATTCCTACCATCCCTTAACCTAACCCTAAATCTACTCAGGCCAAACTTAGGACTGACCCTAGGAACCCTAGCTAAGACCATATGGTCCTTATGACCCTCCCACCATAAACCCTACCATACTGGATTCTAGGCCACTGCTGAGTTTACAATCTCCTAGCTACACTAAACCTTTAAACCCTCATCCTACCTGGCTAAGCACTAATGTCCTTAAACCCTACCCTAACCTAAACCCTACCATCTGAAACTCATTTTCACTTTTCTTTGGGTTATGTTTTTGACCTCTTACTTATTGGTTGGCTTGGTGGTTCTTATCTTTCTTGCTTGGGTTGGCTTAGTTTCACACGGTGATTATTGTCTTATCTTCCTTTACTCTAGTTCTTTGGTGAATGAGATGGTTTCTACTTTTTTATTATATTTTTTTTTTGGTTGGTTTGTTAGCTCTCCTCTTGAACTCAAATTACATTTTTTTTCATTTTTTTATGGTTGAATGGGTGGCCTTCCTAATGGGAACTATTATTGGTTGTTGCCTTTTTGGGCCATCTTTTGGAGAGTTTCATAGCTACTTTTTTGGGGGTTGCCTCCTAGTTCCTTGTTCTTTATTATTGGATCCTTATTTTTCCTTGATTTTGTGTTTGGTTATTCTCCTAGGATTAACCTCTATTGGGTGCATAATTTATAGCAGGTTTTATGTTATCATTATGCTTCCTATTGGGTTAGTCTTTATTGCTGGGGAAGCTTGATCTTTTGGCTGTTCTTGGCTAGCTGCTGCTATTGCCTTTCTATGGTGGTTGTGCTTCTTTTGGGCCTCTATTGTGTGGTGCTTTGTTGGTTTTCTACTTTTCTTTGGCTGCTGGGGATGCTTCCTTTGTTGGTTACTAATGATGGGTTGTTCTCTGATGGTTGACATATGGTTGTTTTACTTAGCTAGTTTGGTTGGATGACTTTTAGTTATCTTTGGAATCTTGGTTGGTTGATTTTTTTCCTTGTTGGTCTTTTCCTTCTTGGACAATTTGCTGGTGAATTTTGTTGTGCTGGCCAAAAATTTTTTTGATCCTTTTGGATTGGAAATTTTTATTTATGGTGGTTGGTGGCTGCCTTTGGCCCCCTTTTGTGTGCCTATTTTGTCTTCTGGTGATTTGCACTAGCTGCATCTTATGTTTCCTTGATTGATGGTTTCATTTCTAACTGTTTAGTCATTTTGTGTTTGCTCACCCTAGTTTGGTTTTTGGTGCTACTTTTGGGACTTTTGCTTGAGGCTCTATCTTAGTTTTGTTGGTTGTTTCTCTATTAATTAGCATGGGTCTGGTGCTTACTGATGGTTGGTTCTAGTTTTCCTTGGTTTGGAGCTTGGATGAGTATTTGTATAATGGTTGTTATTAGTGTTCTGAATTTATTTTAGCCTCTCTCTTAATTATTATTATTAGTATATTATGGTTTTCATTTTATGGTTTGGTCTATTTCTTGTTGCTCTTTATTTTATGCGGGATCTAGAACTCTCTGATCCTTGGTGGTTTCTTATATCAAGTATCTTTGGCTATGATGGATTTGATGTTACTCACCTCTTCTCACTGGTTGGAAGCATTACATATGATTGTAACCATTCTTTATGAAGTTTGGATGGTTAAATGTATTGTTGCCCCTTGGGATGATCCTAATTGAACCTGAGCCTTCTCATTCTCAGCTCTCTCTCTCCTTTTCCACTCTTTATCATTATCCTTAGTTTATGCCTCTGTAGTCTTTCCGTTTCTTTTACATGTTGGAACTTTATAGAGAATGGTAGTTACTTTCTAAGTGATGTTGTTGTGGATCTTGCTTATCTTACTTTCAAGGAATCATGAACTTCTTTTGGATCTTTACTATTTTCAAGATTTATTTTAGTCTTACTCTGTGTCTATTTCTCTTATGCTTTTCAACTATTGTATTTACTTTTTAAATTTTCTTTTCTATTTGTAATGTACTCAGATGGGGGTTTAGCTCTTTAGGTTTCTTGTATCTCTAAAAGCACTAGAATTTTGGAGCTTTATCCCTTTTAAGGACATTGTATCTTTTCCTTATACGGTAATAAAAATCTACCATTCACCCAAAAAAATACTAAACCCTAAATCCTAAACACTAAATGACCCTAAACCCTAAAAGCATAAACCTTAAACCTTAATCCCTAAACCCAAACCCTAAATAATAAACTCTAAACACTAAATAATAAATCTTAAAACCATAAACCCTAAACAAACCCTAAACCCTAATCCTAAACCTTAAAGCTAAACACTAAACCCTAAACCTTAAACCTTAAACCCCAACCATAAACCCTAAACCTAAGCAAAAAACCTAAAATCCCTAAAAACCTAAACCTAAAGTAACTAAAAAAAATTACAAAATAATCCTAAACCCTAAAACCTAATAAACATAAACCCAAACTATACCTAAGAATGGGGAACCTTGATGGCAAGAGCATCACTGTCAACAAGGCTCAATCTAGATCTAGCGGTGGAAGAGAAGGCGAAGGCGGCGGTTATCATAGTGGTGGTGGATGATATAGAGGTATTGCTAGATATGGAGGTGGTGATCAAAAAAATGGTGGTTATGAAAGTGGGAGGAGCGACAGAGGTTAGAATCATGGTGGTGGCGGAGGGAGAGATTTGGGATATAATGGTGGATCCTGCTACTCGAGAGAGGTGGTTGATGGGAGCTAGAAAGCGAAGAATAGCCGATCTTTATTGAATTGTGTCTTTACAGTAGAGATGATTCTAGTTATCTAGGATTTTTTATTTCCTCTATGCGTGCTCAATTTTTATCTATGTCATCGCTTGTGTCTTAGAAAACTTGGTGTGTGTGGTGTTTATTTTTGAGATGTGGGACACCATATAGATCTTAAGGGATACTTATTCAAATGATCGGGTATGACATTAAGGAAAGATGCATTATCTCAGAAGATAGAAATTATCACCCTATAAAGGACCTAATCACCTAATAAGGACTTCTAAGGCATGATGGGTCTTTGAATGTACCAGAGACCTTTCCCCTACTTTACATGAAAAAGTAAAGTAGCATTTATATTAGGTAGGGTTCATTAAGTTCCCTATGGAGGCAAGAATCCATAGTTAATTACATCCTAAGGGATGTGAATCCCTTAAGAATACTCTCGATTAAAGTAGCAATTAAAGTCTCCAAAGATTTTAAGGCTAGACTATCAGAGGATTAGTTGTATTGAAAAATCAAGTCAAAAAACTCAAGGAGAAGACTTATTATCGAAGCCAAAGAAAATAAGTAGGGAATGCTCTTGATACTAGGAAACCTAGTAAGCATTTCAACCTATTCTATAATTGGGCTTTATAATTTTGAAATTGAAGTGAAGATCAATTTTGGTAAAGTTGACATTTCATTAGAAAGCTAGGACTTGTAATCCAATAATACAAGATTATGGAGATGCCTAAGTGAGGATTTATGCTTGTAGCCAAAAGAAATAGCCACTTTGAAACCTAAATATAGTGAGCTTTAGCATAAGCTAAAGTGCAACCTAAATCTAAGCCCTTAATCTAAATGAAAATGGGCATATGGTTTAACTCTGAAAGAGAGGATAAATTGCTTGACTGTTGGACTTACGACCATCTGGAGTGGCAGCCAACTAACACCTCCTACACTTTAAATCCATGAAGTTCAATCATATGATTTACAAGATTAGTTAGGCTATTGTTTAATTAGAAAGAAACTAAAGTCCTTAAACCTCCCCAAGAGACTAGACCATGAGTGGTATGAGCATATGACTTAGTCAAAATATTTTCAAATTTTATTTATTTTGACACTTCATTTTGATAAAGGCTTTGGGTTTTGATGCCTACATGCATGATGAAATAAGGTTGTTGGCTAAATTAAGAAAGTGGTTTTCCAACACAAAGGATGCCCTCACGGGTCAAGCATTCCTCTATTGTGCAAGGATGAAATCCCTTATTTTCAAGAGCAAAATAATATGATGTGCATGTTGTTGGCCATCCAACATTCATCTAAGAGGTTGCTAAATCTTTTAATTTTCTTGATTTATGTCCTAGGCTTTATGTAAGGTTATGAATTGTTTAAAACTTTAGTTATGAGTTGTAGTTGGGTATAAAGGTTAATTTTTTTCTATGAGCCTAATCGCCTTCAAGGCCACACATTCAAACATCAAACATATAAAGAAACTAAGAAAAGCATGCCATTTTAATTGTTTACTTTAAACACAACATCAAACAATTTTTATTGCTAATGCAAGAATAATAGGCGGTGTGATAGGTGCCATACAAAAAGAAAAATGGGTAGTTGATCTCTACCCTTATACCGATACATAGAAGAATAATTTTCAATTTACAAATGATAAATGCTATGGGGTCTTCATGTATTCATGTATCTTCCTCCTTCTTTGATTTGGTTTGCTCCACTTCAAAGGCATCACATGGCCTCCTAGGATAAAGCCTTCTAGCCAATGCTCATCCTTATCCCCCATAGCACTAATCCTAATTTCTAATGCAAAAGTACATTAAAAAAAAGAGTAAATCTAACTACACAC
>JAKCPB010000495.1:0-57749 GCA_021442155.1 Cymbidium sinense | reverse complement strand
TGCTCTTCATTTCCCAACATTTAAGAAAATTATTGGGAAAATGCACTTCAAGATAGCTAATGACACATGTTAATTTCACATCTTTGCTCAAATTAATCGTTAACTTCTTATAAGTGGATGATGTAAGTATTATTACTAAGAAAATTGAAGAAGAATTCTCACCTTTACTTACAGTCTAATTTCGATTAGCTATACTCTATTACTAAGCTTCACTTGAAAAGTACATGATTAGACAAATGGAGTACAAATTCAATAACTTCATGACCTTGCATGGGGACCAATGTGAATTATAAATATGTATGACTATAGATTTTACACCAGTTCTTGAACTAAAAGAAGAAGAACATATAATGTGGATGTGTGCATTAGGGAAAACGCTCATTCAAATGAAGAGACTAATTATTATGGTATTTTACAAGAAATTTTACAAATATAGTATTCAGGATCAAATGAGAGGAATGTCACCTTATTTTATTATGATTAGTTTAGTCATGTTTGTAATAGAGGAATAAGGACTCATAAGTCATATTGCATAATTGAAGTCAAGTTGACTAGTAAATATGCAAAGTTTGATCCTTTTATCCTTGCACATCAAGCCACTCAAGTTTACTACTTTAGATATCTTGGAAGAATAAAAGAATAGATTGGGTAGTTGTAATTAAAATCAAACTTAGAGCAAGTGTTGAAATTCACAACATTATTAAACTTGCTCATCAAAAAGAGAAAATGACATGTTTTGAAATTCCAAATGATGATGTAGAGCATGTAACAAGCTTAGAAGATGTTAATGTTGATTATGAAAGAAATTCAATTTGAATATGAGTATAGTGAAGATGATGAAGATCAAGATAATTTAAATTCAAATTTTAGAAATTCATCTAAGCTAAAATTTGTGTTAAAAGTTTTTTCTTATTTTTCTCTGTGCAAGTAATGAAACATTGCATTACACCTCTTAGATGTTTTTATTTTTCTTAGCTACTGTAGTTCAAATATTGTCTATTTTCAAGTGTTATATTTTTTAACCTTTTCATATAATGTAATCAAACAAATATTTGTTTATGTTTTTTTTTCATATACTACTATAGATGCAGAGTACTATCTTTCCAAGGTTTCTTGCAAATGTTGTATTTTCTTTAAAAAAAATTTCATACATTGTACTTATACACCCTCTTGTCTAGGTTTGTTCACATACTATTGTAGTTGTACCTTATTGTATTTTTCATGTTTCTATGCAAATATTTTTCTAATTCTTTTTCATACATTATAATTGTGCATGTATTATTGTACATTTCTTTAATTTTTTTTTGCAAGATCTAGGCAATATATTTTTTTAATGCGATGGATGAATGGTGGTGGAATTTGGTGGTGGTGATGATCTTTGTATATCCATCATAAGCATTTGTAGGAGGAAGAATAAGAATGTATGTCTCTCATATCCTACATTTCAAACTACTACTACTGTCACTGCCACAACTATTATTTCACTCTGAACCCATTGAGCATACAACATTGATTCTGCCACCATTCACCACCATACAACATTGATGCTGCCACACCTATTAAGCATGCTTCAGTTTAGACACCTCTAACATATTCTTTTATTGAGCCTTAGGGTGATACGTAAGTTTTACCGATTAAATATTCTTAATTTTTTTTGAAGTGCTAACTTAAGTTTCTTATTATATGTTCAATCCATCAAGAGAAGCTATATATAAAATAAGTGATATACATTTCTTAGAAGAAGATACTAATAGAGGTTTGGAATATGTGGTTTTGAAGTTTGAGGTGTTATTCGGCTTTCTTTTCGCATACAATAGAATAGGTTTTATTGAATGTATACTAATTATTTTTAATGTATTTATACAACAAAAAGATTTTTGGTGGCTGCTAAAACTAGCCAGAACATCTGAAAGAATTTTGAGTTGAGAGCGTCACATGATTACATGATATGTTCATGGACATATGCAAGTCTCGACAACAACCTATTTAGATTGGACACAGAGTGAGGGCTAAGTAGTGTAGAGCCTGGGCCTCCTTATATTATATTAAAAAAAAATGGAAGCAAGCATACCAAAAATCATCTACTTGTTGGGGCATGGGCAGCTCCCTACATACTAGAGGCCCAGTCCTATACATTAAGTATTATATAGAAGATGGCTGGTATGTCATTGGTTACTTAAGTAAAATGATGACTACTGATTAATTTATTTGTATGTTTACAACAAAAGTTTCTTAGAAGAGATCCCATTATTATTGAATTGCATAGCAGAACACATACGCATCAAGTGGACCAATAGTGGGTTGATGTCGGTTCATGGAGAGGTTATGTGAGTGAAATTATTTATTATTGAATTATAATTCAATTAAAAATATAATCAATTTCAATAACATCTAAATTTTTTATAGGATGATTACATGTGACTAAAGGAGGTGCATAATCGTGGTTCTATTAGGTAGTTCATTTGGACACTCTAAGCAGTTTAGGTATTTTCAATGGGAGTTCTCCTTGGTGGAAATTCCCATGAGTAGTTTCGTCAATTCATCCAAAAAGAAGTTCCAACAAACAATCTGTCAAAAAACCACCCCAAACATTTTCTAATAGATTATTTAACTAACGTGATGCATTTTCAACCAAGGTTTTACTGATGGGGTAAAATCCATCGAAAATATGCTGGAAATCTATATTTTTAATTGAATTTTGTTGATTTTTTATAGATTTATCCACTAAAAATCTGTATTTTTTCTATAGTGATTATGCTTTACATGAATGAGGATTTTATGTTGAGTACAACTAAATAAATATAGCACAAGCTCATTATCATATATAAAGACATAAATGTGCTAAAGGAACACATAAAAATAGATTGGTTTATGAATATAAATTGTATGTTTCCTGATAAATTAACTTTTGATATGTATGCAAGATTTACAAAACTTATATATTATGATCTCTTGGAAGAACATCAAAAAATCAAGACTTAATTTTAAATTTTAAGATAACTTTCAAAAGAATGGGACATAAAAGTAACAATAATTAACAAAACTAATGTTTTTATCTACTTATCCACATGATTAGTTTTTGGATTCTTTCATAGCAAATGAATAAGTATTAGCTCAAATAAATTTAAATGATGGCTTCCTAAAGAAAGAGAAAGAGAACTATAGCTTTGTAGGTAAATAAGGATGTTGATGAGACTACCTCAAGCTCTAATCTTACAATGGTGAAGTAGCTATGCCCTCGAGAAGATTTGGATTAGTGAAGGAATTATAAGCTTTACTATAAAAGTATGGACTTGTAATAGACAAGTGTCTATAACAAATAACTGATAAAAAAAAGAATAAAAAGGAGTGAAAAGAAAATAAGTACTATAAAAAGAAAAGAAGAGTTGAGGGAAAATCTAAAATCTAAAGAATCAAGTATAAGCTCATTAGATGAGGAAATGAATTTATACTTATGGAAAATGGTTAAGTCAACTTTGACTCTCCAAAGGTATGTGACGAAATTTATTATGAAGAATTAAATGATGTATTTAATAAATTGGTTAGTGAATACAAATTTAGAATAAAATATAAAGTGTTAGATACATAAAACAAAAATCTTGATATACATTTTTTTCGCTCTGAAAAATGAGTATGGAGAGCTTAAAAAAAAAAGAAAAATAAGGCCGTAGTAAATCAATCTATGTTTGTTGAACTCACAAAATCATACTTCATCTAGTAGATTGCAAGAAAAAGGCATTGAGTTTTACACATTCATCTTATGCTCATACACATTAAACACATAAAGTCAAACTATATACAAATAAAATGTATGGTGTAATATCAATGGAAAGAAAAGTTGCATTTCATTTGTTTGCTATGTATGTAAATATCAATTTTATAGACATTCGATATTTATATGGGTACCAAAAGGTTCCATCATATACACCAGACAACATGAATGTTTCATTTCTCATTTAGAAATTTGACCCAATTACATCTTTGAGTTCTAAATTTTAACATGTGAATTTTATGTTATAAATGTCTTTGAAACAAATCAAGTAAGGCATATAGTACTTTGACCATACAAATTTGGGCCTTGCTAAAATTTATTTAATCCAAGGTTTTTTGTGTGTGTGTGTGTGTGTGTGTGTGTGGTGGTGGTGGTGGTATAAGTTGTGATTAAAAGAAGTCATGAAAATATGTACTTAAAAAATAAGATAAGATTATAATAAAAAAGTGTCAAAAAATTATTTCAATAACAAATTTTTTATATAATAAAAGTTTGAATAAAATTTAGAGAACTAAAAACATTTTTTTTGTTATAACAAAATTAGAAAATATTTTAGCAACTACTTTTATTAGTGAGCTTATTTATTAAATAATACAAAATGCAAACTTATAGCAATATTAATATTGTCTTATTTAGTCATCTAAAAGTGTTTAATTTGATGGTCACCCTTAAGCATTTTAAAATACACATTAATATTTTCAGTCATATACTTGTTATACTCAAAATGAAAGTAATGAGTCATGTAACTAATGGGTCTAACACCCAAACTAAATAAGAAAAAAGCGTGGAATTAATTTTGTTCATAAACATGAAAAGTTTAAGGGTTTGTTTGGGATCAACTTTGTTTTGTGTTCTTATTTCAATTTTGTATGCAGTTTTTTTAAATATGTTTATTTGATGTATATTTAGTTTTTTATATTTTTATTTTTTTAAATGACATTAATTTTTAAAATACTTAAAATAACTTTTAGATGATTTGAATATTTGTAAAAATAATTACCATAATGATATTTGTTATCAAATCAAACATAAATAAAAATAAAATAATAAAATTGATACCAAATTACCCTTAAAAGGAAAATACAATTCTAGAACTAGATCAAAATAAAAATGCATTCAACATAAATTTGAAAGAACACTAAAACAAAAACAAAAAATTGTAAAGAAATTAATCAACAAATACCAAGTAATATTACCCATAAATTTTAAATAGGAATCACCCAAGAACATGAAAACATAATTATTAATTGAATGAAATTTGGAAATTCCGTATTTCCATCTTAATTAGAACATTAAAGAGAATGTGGACATCATTTGAGGAGTAAATAGGTCTAAGTACTCCCCTTCTAGTAATCCAATTAACACAAGTATTCTAATTTGTATGGATGTGGTAAAGCTTATAATTTAAGGTTTGTAAAGTGCTTAGCTTTCTTGATCAAATGTAAGTTGTCAAAACAAGGATAAGATTTAGATTTTAAGATCTTTAATAAGTTGTCAAATGAAGGATAAGAGTTAGATTTTAGGACCTATAAAGTTTATAGTTCAATCTGTATTCATTAATCTCTTTCATATTAAATTTCTAAAGCAACAAAAATAGAAAGGAGTTTAGCATTGAAAGTATTTTGAGAACACAATGAAAAAAGAAGCTAAAAGAATATTATCTTAACAATACCTAAAAAAATGAAAACCATATGTCATGCTCAAAACCCTTATCTTTACCTCACTTTTAGTGAGGTTAGCATCTCCTTAGTTCTAAGGACCCTATCTTAGCATAGGATTTCTTAGAACCTTAGGGCCCTCCTACACTAAGGGGACACAAAACCTAAGCCAAACTAAGATTGAACCTTAAGATTAACTATATTGGGCTAGTGGGCCCCACCTAGCACTTTATGGATGAAATAAACCTAAGCATGCCCAAGCTAAATAAAATTAAACCAAATGAGCCCTAGCACTAAACTACCTAACCCAATTGATCTTAAAATGGGTTTATTAGGCCAATTAACTTAAAGGTTCAAATTAGGACAAAAATCCAAAATGGAAAGTTCTATCTCATCTCTTTTCCTTAAGCAGCCTCCTAATTAATGTTTAAGCTAAGCCTAGCTGACAAAAAGCTGTTTGACACACTAGAGATGCACCAAAGGATGGAAGGTGAAAGTGACATGTTGACCTCACTTTTAATGAGGTTAACATCTATCCTCTTTAGACATAGTTTCTATCTTGGTATTAAGACTTTCTCCTTTATGTTAGAACACTTCTAGTGATTAAGGGGATACACAAATCAAAACTCAAAGACTTAGTCAATCATAGGGTTGACCCGATTGACTAGTGGACCTCACTTTGTCCAAACTAACCCAAACCCCTACACCTTGCCAAATTAATTTCAAATCAATCTTATCGTTAAGCACAAACTTGAATACAAACTAAATGCACTTAGCTTTAAATGAGGTAACTAGCCCACTTAGACCAAATTAACCCATAAGTCACCTTGACCCAAACCTTAATCAAATCTAAATTAATTTCAAATAATAACCACATGACACCCAAAACACCAATCACACCCAAATCATGCTCGATTGAGGTTTAATTTGACCAATTAACTCAATCAACCCAGCTTGACCCACCTAGATGTAAATGAGTTAAAACTAAAATTTCATTTAAAACCTTAATTAAACTTACTTTATACATGTCAACTCAATTTGTCTAATTAGCTCCTTAGCTTGAGTTAGCTCGATTGAACCTATACAGCTAAAATCAAATTCAATCCAAATATAATCCAAATTAAACCAAACTAAGTATCCTAAATACTTCAAAATAATTTTATAACATAATTCAATATTCAATTATACTCAATTTGGCCAATAGCTCAACTTAGCTTAATTTGACCCATATGAACCACATCAATCAAGTCCAACTTAGCCCAAATTGAACCAAATGAATCACCTTTACATATTTCAAATTAAAAATTTAAACAAGATTTAATACCCTTGGGCCTAATTTAGTAAATTGGTCAACTTGACCCAAATTGACCTATATGGAGCATATTGAGCGATATCAAAATAAATTAAAAAATTAAATCAAATTGATCACTCCAAATTACTTTGGGCACTTAAATAAACTCAATCCAATCATCTTTTGGATCCAATTTGGCCAATCTAGCTAATACACCCAAGTGAACCCAAATAGATCTGATTAGACCAATTTGGGTCAAATCCAAAACAAACACAAATCATTTATAATCAATCAAACTCAACCACCCTAAACATCACATTGAACATAATTAAATCATAATCTAAACTAATATTAATCAAACAAAATATTTAACTCAACTTAAACTCAATTGGGTTAACTCAAACTAACCTAAACCTAAAGACATCACGTGCAAATCAAACCAAGCTTATGCACATTCAATCTCACCTAATCTCCCTTTGTGCGAGCTGATCCTTTAGCTTTAAAGAGAGAAAAGAGAATTCAAAGTTGGAGGATAGGAAAGGAAGAAAGAAATGCAAAGCTCCAAAATTCATAATCCTTTACACTTCACTTATTTGGCTTGGTGATTTTAATCACCCAACCATTCAATAGTGAATCTTAGATAACAATAATCAATGGCCACCCCACCATCACCTCCCATGGTGAATTTTGCTTAAAGACGGAGAAAAGAATCTCCAACATACTATCGCTAAAACCACCTTTCCCACCTCTTAAGAAGTAAAGCCAACATATCTCCCTCTTTTTTCACACACAAAACACCAAAATGAAGAAGATTCTGACTATGAGGCAACGACAATTGGTGGTTGGAGCAAAATGAGAGGAGACATGTAAGCAAATTAATTCCAAAGCTTCATCTCGATCCAAGGATCATCTCTAAATTGAAAAATTCATTGAAAATTAGCTTGAATGGGTATATTTCAAATCTCATAGGCAAAACATATGTTTGATATTTTTCTCAAAAAATATGCTATAATTTTAAGATTTTTTTCTTAGATTCTCATTATAGTTTTTATTTTGAACTTCTTTGACAATAATGAAGTAATTTCCAGGGAAGTTTGTTGGAATATCACAAAATCATGTGACTTTGGGGTGGATTCCATCTCCCCCTCCCTACTTGGTCCACCTCCCATAAGGAAGATGAGCCCAAGGATGTCCATTCTATTGGATTTGAATAGCCAACCACAATTAGATCCTCCACCCCACACACACATTTTGATTAATTATAAACCCTTTAGATCTAGACCATCCATCTAAAATTGGATGGTCTAGATTTATTTTTACCAATCCACATTAACTCGGTGGTTCAATCAAGTTTCAACATTAGTAATCCCAATCATAAACCTTCGGTTTAAGTAGAAAAATAGGTGGATTTTGGGATCAATAAATACAAAAAAAGTTGAAACTTCAAAAAATAATAAAAATTAAAATACTAAACCAAAAACAAAAAAAAATATGTTGCTATGTCTTTATGAGAGAAATCAAATGAATCTAAAATCATCAAATTTTATTTGGTATTTTGAGATTAATTTAAAAATTATCAAAATTGATAATTTTTTTAATTTATTCCAAAATACTAATCTAATTGAACTAAAATTTTCAAGGATTATGATAGTGATAATCCCCACCTACCATAAAAAATTCAAGTCAAATGAACCTTAGTTTAGAGTTATTAATTTTAGGATCATTGATTCATTGTGAATAAAAAAGTAATTAAAAATTATAAAATTATGAAATTCACCAAAATGGTTCAAAACACTCTAACACAACTAGAAACCTAAAGAAAATTTTTAACCCCTCTAGATTATTCAAAATCTAAAATTCACTTAATTAAGGCATCATAAAATTTAAAATTTAATTAATTGATTTATTTGAATCAAAACCTCAAAATTTTAATAAATCAAACACTTAGATAAAAAATACAAATAAACCTCTATGAATGCATATTTGAGATAAATTTGACAAAATTAAAATCTTTAAGTTTATTATCAAAAATAATAAATCATTAATAACTCCCAAAATATAACTCAAGTTGAACTAAAATTTTTAGGGTAATCATTTATTACAAATATCTACTTATCATAAAATTTTAAGTCAATCAAACCCTAGATCAAAAGATATAATTTTTAAGGCTCTTTTAGGATAATTTAGATAGAATAACTAATTCAAATATATAAAAATTATTAAAAATAGCAAAATGATTGAAAATATTTTTTACTAATATCAAAGACTCAAAATAATTAGACTCTCTAACTTTAATGAAATCACTTAATTTGGACTTAACAAAGAATAAAATTTTAATTAATTAAATTAATTAAGCATGAACTTTAAAAATTTATAACAAATTAACCATTAAGAAAGAAATTATAAATGAACCCTCTACTAATGCTTATTTTAGAGAAAAATTCAATAAAATTAAAAACTCTAAATTTTGCTAATTATTTTTTGGGGTAATTTAAAATTTTTTAAAAGTGACATATTCATAATTAATCTCAAAATACATGGTTAACTAACTATATATTTTAAAAAAGGATAATCATGTCAATGTACACTTTTATAAACTTTTATGGTATTTGAATAATTTATTAGAAGTTATGCATTTTAGAGTGCTTAATAATCAAATTTAATTATTAATTAATTAAAATCTTTGAAATTACTAATTTTGTATTTTCATGTGTAAATATAATCACCTAATATGAAAATACTTAAAAAAAAATTATATATGGTTGTCATTAAAACTCAAAACCATCTTTATTAAGATTATTAAATAATTTATAATTTATTAATAATTTAAGACTTAGAAAATTCATAATTAATTATGTAGATCTCTAAAAATTATGATCAACTCCTCTTCATGCTCAAAATAGGTTTTCAATGATATCAAAGCCCTAATTGATTTGATGTATTTTAGTATGATTTAATTAGTCATAAATTATAAGCCCAAATGTAATAGAATTTTAAGATATTGTTTATTTATGTTAATGCATGTTTTATAATTTATTTCATAATTTTTGGGCTTATATTTCATGTTTAATTAAATTTTGAGGTTCTTTGAGCTTAATTACATTAAATGGTTATTAAACTCTAATTAAATCATAAAAATTATTTATCCAACTTTAAATCAATTAATGAACACAGAGGCTATGGGATAATCTTAGTGTCTAATCTCCATAGATGTCTCTAAATAACCTTAAGTAAAAAAGTTTAATTAGGTTTAAGTGGTGTTATACCATGTGATTAGTTTGGGATTGATGAATTAAATAGATTATTTTGTGACACTTAGTCATTCCTCTCTATTGACTTACATATGTGTTTTTTGTTTACATGTTTATGCATTAATATCTAAAAATTTTGAGTGTTAAATTTATGTCAATAATGCTATTATCACTAATAAATATCAAAATTATGTTCTTTATATAAAAAGCATATGTATATAAAGGTTTAAATTAATAAGTGAAGATAATAAGCAAAAAATATGTAACAATCATATGTATCACTTATGCAAACTCTAAAATATATAGTCTAGACACTTGAAGGTGTAGGGTTATTGATTTGAATTAACTTTTTTTTAAATACATCGACAAAACATGACTCCTTGGTTTAACATTAGCACATGCTTAAGAGAATGCAAAGATATAAAATAAATTATTTATTTTACCTTATTGTTGACAAATTTAAAAAAAATACATTCATTTGCATATAAGTTTATACATACATGTACACAACTAGTAAGTATATAATCTAGATACCTAGGGGCTCAGGGCTACTAGTTTGAAGGAGATCTTTAATACATTGACTCATTGGTTTAATAATTACAAGTACTTGCAAATGTTTGGTGTATATGTATGTATACACAATGCAGATGTTTAATTTTCTTTTTAAAAAATACATGCATATCCATATATATACACATATATTACTTATTTGTATTATTAATTTAAGTACAAGGTAAAATACACATACATGCATGCATGCATGATTGAGTGAAACATCCATAAATGATTTTAAGTAAAACAAATATTTTAATTATAAAAATAAAAAGATATTTAAAAATAATATATTAAAGTGATAAGTGTCATAAAGAGAATCATAATTTATGCCCCTTAATCCTAATATGTCTCTCATGACTACAACCTCATTTAGACTTAATTTAAATTTAAGATTTAATTATAACTTAATGCTTCATTAAGGTGATTAAAAATCATATAACTCACTTCTTTAGATCTAGCTTAGTATTGTGAGATTTAAAAGGAATGGATTATACCCAAATGAAATTTATAATTTTTCATGCTCTTCAAAATATTAAGACCAACTTGAATTAAAAGCTAAATCCATGATGTAATATCTATATTTAAAATATTAATTATAAGAATCACAATCATCTTTGCTAATAAATTAAATCTTCGATCACATAGCATAACTTAAACATTCAAGCCTAGCTTTGTCATACCACTAGCCTTAGCACACACTTTAGATTAATAGGCCATGGATACTAGTATTAAGTTAAGGCAGTGCTTTACTATGGATTGATTTTCTATTTTGTGATGTAATATTTTAGATTGAATGTTAGAGTATATACTCATAAACTAGATGTTATGGCTTATTAGACTATCATTATTTTCTATATGGGATTATGCTCATTAAAATGGGGTATCATAATAAGTTTTAAAAAATAAATTTTACTTACTTGTGTATATATCCTCAAGCATTGTGGTGTTTATTTTAGATGGGGGACACCACGCAAATAGGGATACTTATTGAAGTGATCGAGTATGATTTTGCATGTGATGATGCAATCTCAAAGATAGAGGCATCACCCTGAACCTAATCTAATAAGGACTCCTAAGGCATGATGGGTCTTCGAATATACCAGAGATTTTTTTCCCCATTTTATATGGATGAATAAAGTAGGGTTTATATTAAACATGGTTCATTCTTAATTTCCCTATGGAGGCAAGCTTTTGTAGTTAATTACATCTTAGGAAATGAAATTTCCTAAGAATACTCTTGATTAAAGTAGATAATTATCATCTCCAAAGATTTCAAGATTAGACTATCAAAGGATTGGTTATGTTTGGAAAATCAATTGGAAAAGTTCAAAGAGAAGACATATTTTTGGAATCCAAAGGGAGGAAGTAGGAAATGCTCATGATACTAGGAAGCCTACTGAGCATTCCAATCTATCCTATAATTGGGCCTTACATATTTGAAAGTGAAGAGACTTATTTATTTGAGTTGAATTTTATTAGATTGGTAGGCTTATAATCCACATAATGTTATGAAAATGCATAAGAGGTGAGGATTTATGCTCAGAGCAAGGAAACAACTACCTTGGATCTTAAATCTAGGAGCTTTAGTAAGCTAAAGCATGACCTAAATCTAAGTGATAGGTGGACATAATGTTTATCTCCACAAGAGAATAAACCATCGACTTCTGACTTATAAGCTGGAATTCGCTAACTCCTCCTATGATTTTAAAATCATTTTATCGGTCTTATGAATTGCAAGATAGCTAGGGAGTTATTTAATTTAAAGAGACTAAAGTCCTAAATCCACTTCCTAAGAGACTAGAGCATGAGGTATAAGCACATCTTAATCTATAAATGCAAAATCTTTTCAAATTTTATTTCATTTGACATAATATTTTTAAAGTCTTTGGGATTTTATATTCCTAAATGCATGATGAAGTAGATTATTGGCCAAATCAAAAAGAGAGGGTGGAGCTCCGTCACTAGGGGTTGCTTTCATGGGTCAAGTGGTCCCTATGCATGAAAGGATGGAGGCCCTCATTTTGCAAGAGTGATTCAAGATGATATACAAGATGTGAGACATACAACCATACAGTTAAGGGGTTGTTAAACCTTTTAATTATGTTATTTTTGTCTAGGCTTTATGATGAGATTATGAGTTATTTAAAATTTAGTTATGAGTGATTAAATGGATAGAAAATTTATTTTTATCTTAAGATCCTATCATATCTAGGCCACACATTAAAACATCAATTAAAAGAAACTATGAAAATTATGTTATTTCTAATGCAATTTAAAAAAATTATCAATCAATTTATAACTATCGTAAAAGAATAAAAGGCCATTCTGCGGTGTACCTCCATACAACCCAAAAAGAAAAAGGGTATTCAAGCTCTAGTCTTATACAGAATATGAAAGAATAATTACATTTGTATTAAATGTTATGGGGTCCTTCATTCTTCACTCTTCCATTTCCCTCCTTCTTTGATATAGATGTGCTTGCTTCAAAGGCATCACATGACACTCCAAGATAAAGCCTTTTGGCCACTGCTCATCATAATATCTCATAGCACTAATATTGATTCTTATTGTAAAATTATATTTGTATATGAAAAATAAATCTAACTACACCTGCAAAATAGAAGTTTGCTAAAAATACATACAATCTTAAGCAATTATATGTATAATCTAGACTTAGCACTTTGTACATGTGTAACTAAGCACACCTATCTTAACTTAGATTATTCTTAGGGGTTTAATCAACTTGCAAAAAGAACATTTATATTTTTTTAAGCATCCCTTTCCTCTTTGCAAAATATTATTAGGCTGAATGGCCTAACGTCTACAAAGCATACATCCTAACATCCAGTCTAAAATACTACATCAAATAAAACATATATCACATCATACCCTCTAATATAAAAATAAGTGGTGACTTAATTCTAATGTGTGTTAAGGTCTTGTGAGGTATATCTTAACTAAGCATTAGAGTTGTATTTTCTAAGTTTGGAAAGGTTTAATTTAACATAATGGGTGGTTTCTTTTAAGTTGCTTAGAGGTTTGCAAATTTTAATTTGTAATTATTTATTTCATATGACCTACACTTAGCATCTAAGTGTTATAAAGAGAAGGAAGAGGATTGCCCTCTTTCAACCCTACCTTAAGCCACTTCTAAAGCATACTAATTTGATTTAGTTTTCTTTAGTGAATGGCTTATTATATGATTTTTAATTAATCATAAGTTTAGGTTAACTTTAAATGACTTTTTTCAATATGAAAGGCTTCTTAGAATTAATCTAATTGAATTACTACTACATGATATATATTGAATCATTCCTTTCCATCACATGTAACATGCATATGATTTTAATACTAAGTGTATCTATACATACAACATATTTTTAGCAAAATGATGAATGTATATTTTAGAATTTATATTTCATTTAATTGAATTATTTACATGCTAATTAAATCTATCCAAATTCTTATGCAAAAATACATAAGAATAAAATTAAATAAGTATGTCCCATTATTAACCAAAGAAGTGAGGTAATCAAATGACCTTCTTAGCTAGCTAAAGCCCCATATTTGAGATAGACTATATATCCATTTTCATTCAAACATATGTAAATTGCATATATGAATATCGAAAGCAAGCTCAATTTTATGACTAATTAATTCAATAACTTAGTCATTCATGAATGCATGTATTTTTAATAGAAAGGGGATTTTCATTTATTAATCACATATACATACATATGTATAAAGACATAAAATGCGCATTATTATTAACTAGGGAAGTAAGGTAATCAAATGACCTCCTTGGGTATAATTAAAGTCTCATATTCGGGATATCCGGACTATATACTTTCTTGCTTATATGAAAAAAATACATAATCAAGAGAATGAAAATCATGCAAACATTATATTTTCTTTAATTGAATCATTTATGTATATGAATTAAAGCTTTATCCAAATTCTAATGTCAAAATACATAAGAATTAAATCAAATAAGTATGTGCCTTTGTTAACCAAGGAAGTGAGGTAATCAAATGACATACTTATGTAAATTAACATATGAATAAAGGAAAGAAAACTTCACATCATATACTCAAGCTATAAGCACATGCATCTCTTATGTATTTATAACCGACATCACAACATATGTTATTATTTATTTATAAACTTTGAAAATATATTTAGATTTAATAGTGATAATAGCCATACATATATTAAGTTAGATCAACACATGCAAGCTTTACATAAAGGAAACTCATTTGATTTTATTTAAATTTGAAAATATGAATGTATGAAATCAAATGAAATATAACATTTATCATGATAAGAAATGAAATAATCAAATATAAGCATATGATTCATTCAACCAAATTAACTTCTAAGGATAATCAATTCAAATAAGATTATTTAAAACATCCAAAGCATCTTTATTTATTTGGTTTTGGATTTTGATTTAATTTAAAGAGGAGGAGAAATTTATCATTTGCTATTTAATCCAATTCCCACATTAGTAATATGATTTGTTTTAAGCAAAGATAATTAAATAGAATTTATGAGTTAATTAAGTTGGATCCTTAATTAAATCAATTAAACACCTTTACCTATGTTATGTTAATGTAATTAACTTAATAATTTTGAACCAACATGATATGCATATGAATGGAAAGTAAATTTACAATGATCCTAAATAAAGGGGCCTATTGAAATTGGCTCATTGATAATTAATTAGATTAAAGAACTAATACTCTTATGATTTCCCACACATGTGTAACCATAATTTCCCTAAGCACCTTTGGGTTATTAAATACCTAAAGATCTGCTCATGATTTAATTAATTAAGAGCTGATGTGATTATAAATTTAATTTGATTAAATAATCCATTTAATTAACCAATTAAACCTTTAATTAATTCCAAATTAATTAATTTCCTTTAAAGTGAAATGGACTTAGAAAAAAGATTAGGAAGGAGGCCCCTATCTCATTTCCCTTGCCTATTCATTGTTCAACAGTGATTAATATGCCCAATTAATTACTTTGGTTATTGATTTGGGGTTCATTAATCATTTAACTAATTAGGAGAGTTATTAAGGCTTGAATGAGTAATTTCTAATTACCTAAGCAATAAATCCCAAGAAAATTATGGGAGGTTGTGGTCATCCCATTAAACCACCATAATAAGTTTTGAATTAATTACTTGAGTAATTAAAGAGTAATTAAGCTAATTAATTTTTAAATTAAGCCTTAATTACTATTTAAAATTAATTAGAATTATTATAAGTTTTTTTCCTTGAAATAACTTTAAAATGAATATTTATTTAGATTTTTTTGATTTTTCTATGATTTATTACAAGTTTTAAAGTTTCAACCATTAAAATAATTAATTAAGTTTAATTAAGCATAATCCCATCGCCACTTAGATCGCATGCTTTCCATGGCTTTATGGGATTGGTCACTTGTTCGGCACTTGATGGCGGTAGATGTGCTTTCATCTCCACCATCGATCTTGGATTGGATGACCGATCAAACATGTGGTTCCTTAAGGATAAAATCACAAAAATCTAATGAATTAGTCATGACCATCCATTCCAATCATGTGGAATGGATGGTGCGTGATCGATCATCCCGGTAATGAGAGATGGAAACCGTCCACCATTCCCTCGTCGAACTCACAGCTCGGTCGGATCAATCCCATACCTTGCACGAAGATCAAGGGATCCAACTAAGATCACATGCGATGCAACTTTCCACATAGCTCCAAATAATTTCACGAGCTTCGGTTCATGGAATTACATCACCGAGCTCAAGATCGTGGGTGATTGAGGAAGCTTTGTCTAGTGGAGATGAATCCTGAGCGATGCATGCCAATTTCCTCTTGTACTT
The DNA here is from genome assembly GCA_021442155.1 of Cymbidium sinense. NCBI lineage: Eukaryota > Viridiplantae > Streptophyta > Magnoliopsida > Asparagales > Orchidaceae > Cymbidium > Cymbidium sinense. The sequence continues at coordinate 41,345 of JAKCPB010000495.1, read as the reverse complement.
AGAAGGCCACAAAGTGATAATTTGGAGGTCAGTGTTGATCGAAGTCACATGTTTGGTGGTCGGAGGGCTCAAGAGACGATTTATTCTTGCTCGACGGAGTATGAGGATGGTGTGTGCAAAGTTAATTTATATTTTGTTGAGTATTAGTGGAGTTGGATCAAGAATAGGGGTGTCATTTTTAACTTTGGAAAATCCAGCAATGGGGGAGCTCGATTTGCTTTGAGGAGAGCTATAGGACTTTCGAAATAACCTTGGCAAGCTTGCCTAGGGTGAGAGTGATCAATTTAGATTGAAATGAAGAAGGGTATATCCTCCCCCCACCTTCCTTAGATTACAGAATGGAATTCCTACCTCAATTTTTGGTTGGTGAGCCATCATCAGGGAGTGGTTGGTGTCACCTTCACATGGCTCGATTAGGTTGGCTAGGTTCTTGGTTGGTGGCTCAGGTGGCTGCCCTCCTCCTTGGATCTATTGGGTTTGGCTAGTGAGGGAAGTGAGAGGGAGGTGAGTTAACACACATCCCTTTCGTCTAAGGCTGACCTAGCCCACCTAGGTTGGGCTAGGTGAGTAGGCTAGGCCCTCATTTAGATGCATGATGGTTGCCAAGGGGAAATAGGGGGGTTGACTTTGCTAATTTAGGCATAATCCCATGTGGTGAGGAAAATCCAAGGGAGATTGCCTTGGGTTGAGCCTAATTTATGTTTGGGTTGGTTTTGGGTTGACCCAATGTGGGTTTAGGATGGGTTGAGTAAAGTTTCAAAGGGCTTCGGCTTGGTTCAAATGGGTTTGGCTCAATTTGATCCTTATAGGTCAAATTGGGCTAGGTTGGGTTAGGTTAACTAATTGATCAAATTGGGTCAAACCAAAGCTTGGGTCAAGTTTAAATGAAGTGTTTTGATTCAATTGGTTTGAATCACTTTGGCTTAGGTTTAATTTTAGCTCATTTGAGTTCATGTAGGTCAAATGGGTCAAGTTGACCAATTTGACCAAATTAGTCAAATTGGCTGGGTTATGAGTTGATTCATAATTAATTAGTTAATTAAAAATTATTGTAGGCTTTAGTTTGAATCAATTTGGGTTTGATTTGGATTTAGGCCATTTTGACCCTTTAGGTCAATTTAGGCTAAATGGGTTAGGTTGACCAATTAGTCAAATTGGGTCCAATTATGGCTTGATCAAGTTCAAAATTAATTTGGAATGAACTTGGGCCATTGGTTGTAATTAATTAATTTGGGTTAGATCATGATTTGACTCAATTTAGACTTTTAGGTCAAATTGGGTCAACTTGGGTCTAAGGGCCAATTGGGTTAGGTTTGGCTCAATTGATGGTCAAGTCATGTACAAATATTAATTTTGGGTTGGTATGGATCATTAGTTTTAAGTGTTTTGGTGTAGGATAAATTTTGGATAGTTTGAGTTCACATGGGTTAAGAGGGTTGACTTGGTCAAATGACCAAGTTGAGTTGGTTTGACCTAATTTATGACAATTGATCATCCTAGGGTGATCAACAATCATCATAGAAGATTTTGGTTAAGTTGATTCAATCCAATTTAGGTTAGATTGAAACTTGGTTCAAATAGGTCAAACTGATCACTTTGGGTCAAGTGGACTAACTGGGCTTACTTAAGTTGGTTTTGGGTTAAGTTGAGTTTAGTTGAGTTTATATATGAGTATATGACTAATTCATAAATTTGTTTTTGGGTTCAAATAGACTTTGGTTCATATTTTGAGTCAAAGCGTTAGGTTAGGTTTGACTTGGGTTGATTTTGGTTTGATGATTGAAGGTTTGATTTATATTTAGGATGATGGTTGAAGAAATAATTGATTTATGAGAAAATCAATTGAATTTGGTTTGAATTGAATGGAAATTTAGCTAAGTCCATGGAATTGAATCATATGGCTTAGGAATAATTTTGATTTGAATTTGATTATGGTTTGGTTGATTGAGTATGATTGAGTTTGATTGTAAATTTCATTTATTTGATTTATATTTTGGAATATGATTGAAGATATGAATTGATCATGAGAAAATCAATTGCTTTGATTTGGATTAAAGTTTGGTCAAATTCATGGAATAAATCATGTGGCTTAGGTTTGGATTTTGATTTGATTTTTGTTTTGGGTTGTGATCAATTGGATGCATATTTGATTTATTTGGGATTTGGTATTGATATTTGGATTTTGTTTGAAAGGTTGAATTGATCAATTGAAATTGGATTAATTTGGAAGGAGATTTGGCCAAGTCTATAAGATAAAATCATAGGGCTTAAGAAGGATTTTGAGTTTGGATTTGATTATAGATTTCAATCATTTGATTTGGATTTGGATTTGGGTTTGATATGAATTGAATTTGGTTATGGCTTTAAGAAGGTGAACATAAGTTGGATTTGAGTCATGCGGTAGGTAGATCATCCTAATCCTTAAGGCATAACCTAATCCTATGGTTAACCCTTCTAAATCTCTAGATTTTGGTTAAGTGATCTCTTAATTGCTAGAGTGTCTTATGACTAAGGAATTCATAGTGAAGACTTCTAAATCTAAGGTGGGAAGATTAAGTCCTCACTCCAAAAGTGAGGTCAAGGCATTAACTTAGTAGAATAGGTGGCTTGGACAATGAGTATCAAGCCCAGCTATATGAAATATAATTGCTTTAGTGTGTATCTGTGTTCTAGTTAACCTCCATCTTATAAGTATAGTTAGAATTTTACTTTTCTTTTTAAATGTAATTTGTAATAGGATTAGGATTAGAGCTAACAGGTATAAGATGACCAGTGGCTGGAATGCTTTGACCTCGGAGGCCCTGTAAAAACTACTAATATTTGAAGTTGAAGATATGAAGACCCATTAGCTTTATTTTATGTAATGTTTAGCTTAAGTCGGGTTGTATAAAGGCAAAGCTCAACTACCTAATTTGTTCTTTTCTTCTAAGTTGTATAATAGATTCCGGCCACACTAGCCATTCTCATTAAGTAATATGATTTATTTTGAAGTGTTTATTTTATGTGCGCAATAGAACAACATGCCTTTCATAGATTTATTCCTATTATTTTATGTTGTTGTCATGAAAGTTTGGTTTATGTGGTAGGCTTCTAAGTTAAAATTAAAATTTTTATCCAATATTAATTAATCAACTTGCATTAAATTAATACAACTCATAACTCCACTCTCTTAAAGCCTTAGGTATAAATACTAGAAGCAATTAAAAATTCCTCTAGAATTTGTGAATCATGATTGCATATTTTTTTATCATTCCTTGAATTAGGCTCTTCTCCTATTGTACATATAGGGGCATCTAACCTATGAAAAATGACACCAATCTGGGGGAAGTCTACCTTCTCTTTTGATTTAGCCCATAACCTCTTCATAATTGTATCACATTGTAGGCATAATTGCACACCCAAGCTCTTTAAATAAATTTTATTTCTTAAAATACTGAAAAGTTAAAGTTTTATTGCATCAGTTAGAAATATTCTCATATTAATCATGATTTTAGAATTCTAAGGAGTGAGTTTTGGCTCTTAAGTTTCTTTCTTAATAAATCACAACTTAACTATCTTGTACTTGAGACTTGTCCACATAGATTTAAAGCATATGTAGTGTTAGTTGGTAGCCCTTCTAGGTGGTTGTAAGTAAGAGTGGGATAGATTCACCTTCCTAAGTAAGAGTGCACCAATACATTACACTTTCTAGAGTAGAAGTAAGCTTCTAGCTTGTCAAGCACTCTAGTTTTAGGATCTTATGCTGAGCATAAGTCCTTATCTCATAGAAATTCCACATTTATGTGTTATTGGGATATAAGTCCCAACATTCTAATAAATTATGAACTTAAACATAATAAATTTCTATTAAAATATGAAGCCCAACTATAAGATACTGGAGCGTTCTTGGGCTTCTTAGTATATAAATCTCTACTTATTCCCCTTGGCTTCTAACAAGATATTTTTTAGTATTTAGTTTTCCCACTTGCTTCTCCAAATTGAGCAATCCTTTGATCATAATCATTAAAATTCATAAATATGATGATTGCTATAATCAAGAGTTTTCTTAGAAGACCTCATCTTCTAAGATATAATTAACTACAAGGACTTGCCCCTATAGGAAACTTAAAATCCAGTTCAAAATAAACACCATCTTACTTCATCCATGCAAGATGGGAGAAAGATGTCTGATATACATGGACCCACTTTTATTATGTGATGAGTTCATTATATAATGATAATTCTATCTTTCAAGATAGTATTTTATTCCTTAATATCATACTTGATTATTTTAATTAGTATCCTCTAAGATCTATGTGGTGTCCCTATGACTATATTTTTAAACACCATAGAGCATAAAAAGTTTCAACTCATGGGGTTATTTACTTCAAGTAATCTTTAGGGTTTGTTTAAGGTAGGTGTAGGTTCTTTTTTTTTTTGTAATATGGTTGTTGTTATAAGACAACAACTTTTTAGAAAGATTTTATAAGTGTTACAAATATTTTCTTTTTTAAATTTTTTTAAAAAATAGCTTTCAAATATTCACTATACTTCAATAGTTTTGGTTCTCAAAAACTTCTTTTTACTACAAAATTTTCTAAAAATTAGTTTAAAAGTTAATAGTTAAATATTTGCTTTTTGAAAAGCGAAGTAGCCAGAAAGTAAATTATCAAGTTTATATTAATTGTAATTAATTTTCTTAAATTATAAATTGTGTAAGCTAACACATCAATTAATCATTTATTAATAATAAATAAATTAACTAGATTTAAGTTAAATTAACTTCAATTAAGAACAAGTTAAATTAAAATTTTTTATCTTTAATTATTATCCAATAAATTAAAAAATTAATTAAAATTAAGAAATTTAGTTATAAAATTAAAATAAAATTAAAAATAATAACAACTTAATATGGTATTTAAATTAATTATTGATTTAAAATTAGCATAATATAATATTTTAATTAATTATTATTCAGTAATTTATAAATCTAATTAAACATAAGAATTATTATAAAATCAAATTAAATCATAAGTAAATTTTGTTTAATTAATATATTTTTTATAAGTAGGGATTACTGAATTAATTTGAAATTTAAAAGTACAAATTTACCCTTGGATAATGGAAACCCTTTTTCCTGTCCTATAAGCCTCCTCCTATCCAAAACCCTTTATGAAAAAAGAAGCACAAAATTGACAACAAGAGCTTGCTAACAAAGACATCGATAGGATTATAGTGCTTGAAACCTTTCTCCCCCTTTTGCGTCACTACTACCCAAAATAATCGAAGGAAACCAGCAAAATGTTATAAAGATATCCTCTACCGTATTTCGTACATTTTAGTTTGCCTAAATCCTCAAAATCGCTTACCAAAAAAATTTATTAAATTTAACATTAAAGGAAAAAATGGAGGGGAAACTAGATTAATAATTCTATAGGATTAGGGCATAATTACTTGTTTCAATTAAATTCCTCAACCTCACCAATATTAACCAAGATCATGTGATTGAATTTCCACAATATTTTTCTCTCCTCACAGCTCACTCTTTTGATTAGTGCTTTTTAGTGTACTATAGGAAAACTGTCAATTTTCGGTAGAAAAAACCATCGAAAATCATGCGAAATTCATTGGATATATAATTTTTCAAAGGATTACTGATGAATTTCACCCCGTCAATAAAAACTTAGTTGAAATTGCATCCCGGTGGCTAAAAAATCTGAAAAAAAAAATACTAGTGGATTTCCAATGACAGATCTGTCTGAAATAATTTTACAAAGAACCAACGAACAAACCTACGAAAAAACCTATCGGAGGAGAACTTTCACCAGAAATTCTCTGCAAAATTTCAAAATTTTCACAGCGTGTTTCCACCAGAAAATTCATCATTAGCATTTTTTTTTTGTCCGTTGAAAGCTACAATGAAGGTTCGTATTAGCATTAGCAATGGAAAACCCGTAGAAATTATACCGAAAACATTTACACGATGAAAGAGCTTTGTATATGTTCTGATTTTTCCACCTGAAAAAGAGGACATAATGACTATATAATTACTTCACAATTGACTCTAACATAAAAGAAGTCCATACCAATAAAAAGATGACTCAATCACTTTCTTTCATTGAAATTAAATAGTTCTAAAATATTAACATTTCAACAAATCATCTACTTGCTTAAATTAATAGTTATAATAATATCATACAAGTAGAAACAAATACAAATTGCTCAAATTAGAAATAAAAAAAATACAAGCACGAATAAAGACCAATTCATCATCAGTCTCCTCGACGGCACCATCCGCCTCCTCCTCTCCTCCACTACTAGCTCTGTGGTATTTTATTTCGAATGTCAGGTGGACACCACGCAGATCTTATGAGGTGCTTATTAAAATGATTGGATACGATATTGAGACATAATGTACTATCTCGAAAGATAGAAACATTTTAATTGTAATCTAATAAGGACTCAGGAGATGGATCTTCGTATATACCAGAGATCCTTCCTCTATTTTACATAGAAAAATAAATAAGTATTTATTTTATGTCGGGTTTTTTAGTTCAGATGAAAGCAAGCTTTAAATTACATCCTAGAAAATGAGAATTTCTTAAGAATACTCTCAATTAAAATAGTCGTCAATTATCTCCATTTCTCAAAGCTAAAGGATTGGATATTTTGGAAAATCAAGTGAGAATATTCAATTGGGAAGGATTTATTTTTGGATTCCAAATGAAGATAAGTAGGGAGCACTCATGATACTAGGAAGCCTAGTAAGCACTCCAGTCTATCATATTGTGAGGCTTTACATATTTGAGAGAGAGAGTTTATTTTTATTTGAATTAGAATTTTATTAGAATGCTAGGGATTATAATCCATCAATATTGTGAAAATGCCTAGAGGTGAGGAGAATTTATGCTCGTACCAGAAGGAGACAAGTAATCTCGGATCCTAAATCTAGGATGCTTTTAGGAAAGCATGACCTAAATCTAAATGGAAATAGGACATTATGATTTACCTCCATAAGAGGATAAACTCATCAGACTCTTACTTTACACTTACAAGTGATCGCTAGTAACACACACTTTAAACCCATGTAGGTCTTATGTAATTGCAAGATAGCTAAAAGTTATTTAATTTGAAAGATCTAGAGTCCTAACTCACTCCAGAGACTATATATCATTTGGCATGAGCATATGACTTAGTCTAAATGCAAAATCTTTTCAAATTTTATATTATTTTTGACACATTCTTTTGGATAAAAGCTTTGGGGCAATTATACCTAAATGCATGATGAAATTGAGTCATCGAAAAAAATCAAAGAGAGGATGAATTCTCCACCATGAGGGGGTGCTCTCACAAGTCAAGTGTTCCTTAAAGTACAAGAATGGAGAACATCCATATTCAAGAGTAGCATAAGATGATATGCATGATGTTAGATATCCAACATTCAGCTAAGGGGTTGCTAAATCTTTTTATTATCTTAATTATATCCTAGGCTTTAGAAAGAAGTTGTGAGGTATTTTTATTTTTAGTTATGAGTTGTTAATTGGGTAGAAAATTAATTTTCTTAAGAGCCTACTACATCAAAACATATTCAATTATCATGTTTAAGAAACTATGAAAATGATAGAATTTCTATTACACAATCTAAACATAACAAAATATTTAGATTATCGTAAAAGAATAAAAGGCAGTGCAGTAGTGCAGTAAGTACCAGATAAAGAGAAAAATTAGGTAGCTCTACCTTTATACAACCATTACAAAATATAATTATAATTTAGAATTAAATAGATGTTATAGGGTCTTCATTCCTTGCTTTTCCTTTCTTCCTTCTTTCTTTTCTTCTTGATTTGATTGTGCTCCAAGGCTTCACAGGGCCTCCCAGGACTATGTCTTCTAGCCACTGCTCATCCTAAACCCCGCAGCACTAATCTTAATTCTTATTGTAAAATTGCATGCTTATGGAAAAGTAAATTTAACTACAACTGCAAAGTAGATATTAGCTAAATATACATACATTCTTAAGTAGTTACATTTTATAATTTGAACTTAGCACCCTGCACATGGGTAACCAAGCCCACCTGTCCTAATCATGGATTATGCTAATTGGCTAAATAACCTCCAAGTAGAAGCATTTATATTTATTTTCAGCTGTCCCATTAGCATACTTTCCTACAAAAAATAATATTATGCTAAGAATGGCCTAAAATCAAGTCTACACTCCACAATCCTAACATCCAGTCTAAAATATTACATCATAAAATAAAATACAACATCATATCATACACCGTTCTAACTTAAAGCTAGAAGTGCTGACTTAGCATTCTAATATATGTGTTTAGGTTTAGTGTGGTATGTGTTAACTAGGCTTTTGAATTATAGTTATCTAAAATTTTGAATTTATTTAAGATAAACATTAAGGGTGGTTTCATTTTAAGTTATTTAGAGAATTTATGAATTATAGTTCATATTTTCTTTTATTTCATTTGATATTTACTTAGCATCTAAACATTGTAAAGAGAAGAGAGAAGCTTGGCCCCTTCATCCATTTCTTAAATTATTTTTTAAAGCATGTTATTATTACTTGATTTATTTTTAGTGAATGATTTATTAAATGTCTTATTATTCCTAAGTTTGGGTTAATCTTAAAGGATCATATCCAACATGAAAGGCATCTTAAGATTAATAAAATTGAATTTCCATTACATAGACAATGTTGCACCATTCCTTTCCATCACTAATAATCATGCATATGATTGAAGACTTAACATAACTATATATACAATGTATTTTTAACACACTTAAATGATTTTGAATGCATATGTTTTGATAACAAAGAGATATCTTCATTCTTTAATTAAATACACACACACGTGTATTAAAGTTTTAAGCAAGTATGTGATGTTGTTTAAACCAGGGAAGTGAGATAATCTAAGACCTCCTTGGGGCTACTTAAAGTCTCATATTCTCGAGATGTCTAGACTATATACTTGCTATCTTAAATACACATGAATGTACACACAATTATGAGAATAAAAATCATGAAAAGATTGTATTTTGGTTAAATTATTTACACATGTAAATTAAAGTTCTATCCAAATTCTAGTACAAGTGCACGTAAGAATGAAACTAAATAAGTACATGCCTTTGTTAACTAGGGAAGTGAGTTAGTCTAAGACCTCCTTGTGGCTACTTAAAAATCATTATTCACGAGATGTCGGACTATATACTTATTAACATTCAAACCTATGTAAACCATACATTAATCATAAGGATAAAACAATACTTTGGCATGCTTAGGTTATAAACACATGCAAATCACACACACACACACAATATATATATATATATATATATATATATATATATATATATATATATATATATATATATATATATATATATATATATATCTATACTAACATTTCATTTATAATTTTGAAAATAATTTTGAGTTTATTAGTAATAATAGCCATACATATGATAAGATTAATCCAACACACAATTTTACATAAGCATATTCATTTGGTTATTTATTTTGAAAGACATGAATGCATGGTATCAAATGACATAAAACATCTATGATGATTAAAAAGGAATAATTAAACATTCTCACATAATTCATTCAACTACATTAATTCCTAAGGACAATCACATTAAATAAAATTATTTAAGGAAAACCAAGGCTTCTTATAAACTTTAATTTTGGATTTGAGTTATTAAATTCAAAAGGAGAAATATTATTTGTTATTTTTGACCCATCCCATATAAGTGATTTAATGTGTTTAAAGACAACATGATTAAGTGATTTTTATGGATTCATTAAGTTTGAATCCTTAAACAAATGATTTATTATCCCTTTCATATGCTTCTTTGATTTGATTAATCATTTAACCATAAGCCTCCAATGATATGCAAATGAGAAATTAAAATTGCAATGCACCTAGGGACCTAATGGGTGAGGCTTATAATTAAGTATTAATTAAATTAAAAAATCAAATAAGTACTTATATGATTTTCTCATACCCATGGGTTAATCATAATTTCCTTGAGTCTTTATGCTATTGAACAAATAAAGAGGAACTCACAAATTTGAATTAGATTATCTGATCTAATTTCTATTTTAATTTGATTTAATATTATCATTAATTGATAATTTTTTTTAATTAAATCATGATTTAATTAACCCTCACATATGAAATGAAGTTAAAGAAATAATTAAGAAGGAGGTCCTAATCATTCTACTTCATCAGTGATTAATAAAGTCTAATTAGTTAATTTTTACTTTTTGGAATTTTAAATAATTGTTAAATCACTTAATGAGGGTGATTAGGGTTTAGATTTCAAATTCTCCTAATTGCCTAGCCAATAATCTCAAAAAAATTTATAGAAGGCAGAGGACATCTCATTAAATCAACATTTCAAATTTGAGAGCAATTAGCCAAGTCATTAAGGCTAATTAAGCTGATTAAAAAAATCAAGCCATAATTAAGATCTATTCACTATTTAAACCATAAGGAAATTATTCTTATTAAAATTTCCTTGATTTACCCTTTCCAAAATGGGTTTACTCATATTTTTAAGATTTTCTACAATTAGTTATGAGTTTTGAAGTTTAGGGTGATTAAATGCATTTTTAACCATAATTAATCCCTAATCCCCATCGATGTTAGGTAGGAGGCGTGGCGGGGCTTTCATGGCACCATAGGATTGGCCAGCGATCGACATCCGATGTCGATGTGGTGGAGGCGGCTTTTGTCCTTGTCCGATCTCGGATGGTGGGGATTCAGGGATCCTAAAGGATAAAATCGACTAGTAGATTAATCAATATCTATTCTAATCAGAATGCAGATGATCCTTCATCCCCAGAGTGATGGAAAATGGACACCGTCCACCATCTTCTGTTCGATTTGAGCTCACTAGAGCTTGTGAGGCATCGAGATTGACTCCAAAATGTTCAAGGGATAGATTTGAGGAGATCCTATGATGGAAATCGCCTGAAATCAAGATTTATTTCATAAAAGAACAACACCTTAAAGGATTTCTATGGTTTGCCCTCATTTCAAGATGCAGTCTAACGGGAGATAACTTCACCTTGAAGAGATGAAGCCCTGTTGAGAAGCTTCGTTTGCCTCCCCTTCGGTGGCTTTGTGGACCAAATGCCACTGAAAATGTCCTCATAGTTGGTCTAGTAGGGGTCTTGGTGTAATTGATAATCTATTCTTTTAGATCAGCTTGAGGAAGGCAAGTTGGATTTAGTGGAGTTTAGGCGAAGTTTGACCGAGAAGGGGCTCAGTTTCGCACGGGTTTGGTGTTGTCAGTGATGGGAAGACTCTAGAGAAGCTCATCTTGACTCACTGAAGCTCTATGTGTGATTGGAATGAGATAGGGAGAAGTATACTCTCCTCCCAATCGATCAACAGTGAGGACTAACTTTTGGCATTTTGGTTGGCAGGTGGGGTTAGTAGTGGGTTGAGGTGGTGCACCTTGATTAGCCAAAGGCAATGAGTGGACTGGCAAAGGCTGAGGTGGAGTGTACCACCTCCACCAAGTGTTCTAATGGGGTGGCTTGGGTTATCTCATCTCCACTAGGCTCATGGCTAACCCAATCAGCTTTGGGTCAGGTGAGCCAGTGGTTCTCATGCCCAATTTGAGCTACCAAGGGTTGGAGGTGGGTTTGACCATCCAAATGAATATTTGTCCCATTTTGAGGGGTTAACCCAATGGGTTTGGGATAATTAGGGTTTGAAATGGGTTGAATTTTATTTTGGCTGGCCCATGGTGACCCAATGGTGGGTCATGCCAAGTTTAGTTGGGTTTGGAGTTAGTTTGGTCATGTTTGGCTCAATTTGACCCATGTAGGTCAAATTGGGTTCAATTGGGCTAGGTTGGCCCATGAGTCAAATTGGGTCAAACCAAGAGTTGGGTTATGTTCAAATGATGATTTGAGATGTTTATGTTCAATTGGTTTGATTTGATTTGAAGTGGATTAGAATTTGGCTCATATGGATTTATATGGGTCAAATGGCCTAAGTTGACCAATTTGGTCAAATTAGCCAAATTGGCTCAGGTTAGGGGTTGGTTTAGATTCAATTGATGATTTTAAAATGATTGTAGGCATTATTTTGAATTAACTTGAATTTGGGAATGATTTAGATAAATTTTACCCTTTAGGTCAATTTAAGCTAAATGGGTCAATTAGGTTTACTTGGTCAAATTGGATTCAATCAAGGGTTTGATTATGTTTAATAATCAATTTGTGATGACTTGAATCATAAGTTTCAATCAATTTGGTTTAGATTTAATTTGGCCCAATTTGGCCATTTAGGTAAAATTAGGTCATCTTGGGTCAAAGGGGCCAAATGGGATTGGCTAGATCCAATTGGTGGTCAAATCATATTCAATACTCAATTTATGATTGATTGGAAGCAATGGTTTCAATCAATTGAGTTTGGAATGAAGTTTGGTTCAATTTGGTTCATGTAGGCTAATTAGGTCACCTTGGGTCAAGTGAGCAAATAAGCTTGGTTTGATCCAAGTGGCTACAATTGGACAATCAAGGGTGGTCAATAATCATTGTAGAAGATATTGAATGGGTTGGTTTAATCCAATTTGGGTTGGATTGAGGTTTGGATCAAATGGGTCATTTAGGTCACTTTGGTTCAGGTGAACCAAATGGGTCAATTGAGCTAAATTGGGTTGAATTGAGTTAAATTGAGTTGATAATTTATTTAGGATTGATTGATGGCTTTGATTGCAATTGATTTTGATTTAATTAGATTTTGGCTCATATTGACCCTTTAGGTCAAATGGGCTAGGTTGGGTTGATTGAATTGATTTGATTTGAATGGCTTGATTTGATTATAGGATTCAGAAGGGTTTGAAATGGAGATTTAAATAGTTAAAGTGCTTTTGCAAAAATCAATTAGGTTTAGTTTAATTGAAGGAGCTTTGGGTTGAGTTCATAGGATTGGATTATGGGATTAAGATGGGTTTGGGTTTAAGACATTTTGGCTTGGAGCCTGGATATGAAATGGAATTTAATTAGGTTTGATTGTATTGATTTGAGGTTTGATTTTGCATGGATGGGTAATCATAGGTTTGGTTTAGGCAATAGGATAGGTTGGACCTATTTACCCTAGGGTATGACTTAAGCTAGGGGCATGCCTTCTTAAGTCTCTAGGCTTAAGTTTAGAGTTCACCTAATCACTAGAAGTGGCCTATGACTAGGGAAGTTCTAGTGTCTAAAAAATTCATATGTCTAAGATAGGGAGGTCACTCCAAAAGTGAGGTCAATAAGCTCCTTCACCTTCCATTTGTCTCTATGCATCTTCTCCATTTTAGCCTTTTATGGTAGTCATCCAGCTTTCATCTAAGAAGTCATCCTTCTCTCCATGTCCTCAGCCATCATCGCAACATGTCTTCTAACTATCTCGTCGATCAAATCAATATACATTCTAAAGATTGAATGGTTTGCATCCTAAGCCAACCTGTGCGAGCCTAGGATGTATTCTCTTCTTGTTATTTCCAACAACCTCTTTACATATGTCATACTATAACTACTCAGTTGTCCACTAGAAATTAATTGCTTGGTAGAACTCTAACTAGCAACCTCCTTCAGCCACATGTAATAGTCCTATGTGAAATTATAATGTTATTCAAATAAAACATATTTTTAATATAATTGTAATTCAAAAATAATATGTTAATTTATGTAAGCTCTTTGTGGCAAAATATCAATCCACAACTAGTCAATCGATGCTAATGTGTTCTATGTAATTCTATGGTTAACTCCTTTCCGTAAACTATTTCACGTAATCACTTTGTGACTTGAGCCTCACCTCATATAAGATTGATTTTGATGATGATAATTCATGATGCAAAACTAAGACATGAACAAGTTGAGAATTTTTCCAAGATTAACTATATTAAGGAAAATGAAAACCTAACTAAAATAAAATAAAAATCATTCATTCATTTCAAAATAATTTATTTTAGAATTACTAATAAATTCTACATTTCATATTTACAATTATTCTTCAAATTATTGATTTTGGATAATGTGAACTAAATGCATAAACCCTCTTCTAATTGTGCTCCCATGAAAGTTAAATTAAGTTTATATTTCATTAAATTATTTCCATATTAGTCATGTTCAATATCCATTTGTTCAATGCATAAATTTAAATTAAAAAATATTCAATGTATTATTTTTCTCTCTCAAATTATCCTAGTTTTCTCTCTCATATCCTATCAATCATGCTAAACCTTTTTGGCCGAATTTTTTTATGTTTATTTCCAAAATAAATTATGTAAGAACCATTCAAATTATTTCCATAATTATTCTATTTTTTCTAAATTTAAAAAATTTATTTATTTGAATTTTTAATTTAAATTATTTTGAATTCAAATTAAATGTTCTCTTGCTTAATTATGTAAATTTGAACCTTGTTCTTTATGGAATATTTGTGGCTGACCATATGCTATTTTAATTAAGCTAATTTGAATTAATCTAAATTTATTTGATTTAATGCAAATTCAATTAAAACAAGCCATGAAATTAACCTCTTTCCTTTTATAAATGTTTATTTTGAAAACCATGCATGGTCGACCACCCTTAATTTAATTCAAATTATTAACATGATGATTATCAATTTGAAATCTTCTAAAATCTTATTCATCATCATTTAACTTGATTTGAGTGCATTAAAAAAAGATCTATTTTTGGTAACTAGCTTGGTCAAAATTCAGTAATTCTCTTGGATTTAATTTAATATGTTATAGAATCATATATTTCCCTCTTTCTTTCAATCAAGATTAATTGATTGAATATTCTAATAATTTGAATTTAATCATAATTTAATTGCATCATGAAAACCTCCTTGGCCGACCCCATCACATGCTTAATTAGTTAATTAATTGGAGTCATGTTATATATGTTAATTTTTCAAATTCACCTTCTCTTTTCTCTCTCTTAGCCGACCCTCATGTCAATTAACTTCCTAATTACATTAGAGATCATGTCATGTGATGAATTTATTTAATTTAAATCTTTTTCCAATTTAATTTTTCCTCCATGGTGCCTTGGCCAATTTTTCCATCATGTTAAATTAAATTAAATTTGGTTGACTCAAACTGAATCACTTACCAAATAGGATTTTCCTCTTCCTTTCCTTGGTTGAACTCTTCATTATGCAATTTGAAATTCAATTTGATTGATTCAAATCAAACCATCTTTCCAAATAAAATTTTCCTCCTATTTGCCTTAGCAGAATTCTCCCTCATGCAAATTAATTTTTATTTTGATTGGCTTAAGTAAAATTAATTCCTAAAGTATTTTCCTTCCTATTTTTATCTCTTTGTCCAACCCCTCTTGACTCCTCTTATATATAATGTTCTTAAGACTGGGTTAATTCTTCTCAGACTTTTCTCCTCACTTGGACAAATTCTTGCAAACTTTTTTGGAGATCTTTCTTAGTGAATCAAGTGTTAATTTCATCATTATCCTTCGATCTTCCAACCTAGAAGTGATTTCCTAAAAGATTGTACAAAAGAAGTTTGAGGATTGGTGAAAATCCATCTTGGCCAAGAGCCTATTCAAAGTTTTTTATTATATTTTTGTTGTAATTCTTGTGTGTGACTTTGATCTCTTTCTTAGCTTAAGATTCCTTGGTATGTGGTCAATTTGTTTTGTACTTAACTCATCTATTTATACACCTTTTCAAGTTTGAAAGCTTTGTTTGTGTTTGGAAAATGTTTTGTGTTTGCAAATTATTCTCTCTTTTTATTCTTACATATCCTTAAGTAAGATTAATTTTGTGTTGATTATTTCATATAGAATTCTTATGAGTAGCAAGTTTTCTTTTCTTTAAATTATCTCATCTTTTGCATAAGTGATAGTTCTTTTAAAATAAATTTCAATTGAGTTCATGTGTCTTAAGATTTCATTTTTCATTTGATCTTTTGAAAAACTTAAAGTCACTTTTGTAATAATTAATTGATTCAATTTTTTAAATCTTTATTGTGCTACATTTGAAATCATCAATTAAATCAATTTGATTTCAAGTTATTATATTCACATCAGGTAGTTTTAAGATTCATTTGCATCAAATATGTACTTCAAGTTTAATCATTCCTTACAAATTTAAATATCAATTAAAGTGAGATACATTTCTTATCTTTGATTTCACTTGCCTTAATATTATTATAGTTTGGTTATGAGGACAAAATACTTTTAAATTGAGAGTTATTCTCTTTCTTATTTTTCTTGTTGGGTTGTACTTGCCCATTAAGAAAAGTATATTATTGGGTTGTACTTGCCCATTAAGGAATGTACAATGTCAGGGTTATACTTGCCCATGAAGGAGAGTATGAAAGATTTATTGTAATCTCAACTTTAATTTAGTGAATTCTTTGACTGGGTGGCTAGGCGTAGACATAGGCCAATTTTTTGGGATTTGGTTGAACCATGTAAACATCTTTATGTTCTCTTTCTTTATTTTTCTACACTTTTCTTATCTATTTTATTGTTGATTGTTACTATATTTCATGAAAGCTTAGTCATTAAAGGTTTAAGTCTTCAACAAAATATTCAAATTAAGTTTTCAGGTATTATTTTAAAACATAATTCACCACTCACCCCTCTAGGTGTTATAATTGAATAACAATTAGTATCGAGCCTTAGCTCATATATGGCTTAACATCCCAAGTTTGATTGTATGGCACAAGTTTTTTATTAAAGGTGCACTACCTGAAGGATAGTCTACACATAGACAACTTTTACTTAATAATGTTTCATTTGATTATTGAAAAAATTGCATTGATACTTTTATTTGTGACGAGATTTTAGAATATGGTATATGTTGATACATCAATATCATACACCCACTATTGATACAAATGGTTTAAAAGTTGATAAGACTTTTGATGAATGGTCTCTTATAAAGAGAATTGGTTGAATTAAATGCAAAGGCTTGTAACATTATTGTGCTATACTTCTTGATGATTACATGAGAATTTTCATGCTTACTACTATAAAAGAAATTTTGGATAAATTTATTCTTACTTATGAATGTACCAACAAAGTTAAAGATGCCCATATAAATAGGTTATTACATGAATATGAATTATTCATGTTACCAAATGAAAGTATTTGATATGTATACTCACTTCATGAAAATTATAAATATCTTGCATTCACTTGAAGAAAGTATAAAAATCAAGATTTGATTTAAAAATTTTAAGATGTCTTCCAAAAGAATTAGGATGCAAAAGTTACTATTATTAGTGAAGCAAAGATTTAACTACTTATACACTTGATCAACTTCTTGCTTCCTTGATAGAATATGAATAGGTTATAACAAATGAATCAAAATGACTCTTTCTAAAGAAAGAGAAAGAAAAAAATTGCTTTGTAGGTGGAAGACAATTGTGATGAAAATTCTCTTGTTCGATGTTGATAGTGATGAGATTTCTTTGCTTTCAAAAGGCTAAGAAATATGATCAGAGAAAAACATAGGTATGAAAAATCTAAAATACATAAATTGCATACTAAAAGATTGAATGCGGATAATGGAATAGTATGCTTCAATTGCAAAAACGGACATGTAAGAGGTGAGTTTCCGGACTTAGCTAAAAAAAACAAGCTGAAAGAATAACTCTTGAAAAAATAAAAAGCCTCAAAAGAAAAAAATAAAATAACATTTTGGCAAACTTTGATTTAAAAGAATCAAGTGATGACATTATAGAGGAAGAAGCAAATATATGTCTTATGGCTAATATGGATTCTACAAGTGAGATATGTGAAGATAATTCTTATGAAGAATTAGATGACACCTTTAATGAATTAGCACATGAATATAAAAACTAAAAAGAAAATTTAATACTAAAAAGATAGAAAATGTTTAGAAATGCATGCTTCATCTTTAAAAAAATGTTCATTTAAAGGCTAAGAATGATGCTTTATTAGATTAATCAATACTTATGGAGAAGTTAAAAGGAAATTTTATTATTTAATGCAAAATTAGATTCTTATAGTAGATTTCATTCACATGTTCGATTCCTTAGAAATAAGTCATTAGAAGCATCAAGATCATTTAAATTTAGACCTTCTACAAATGTAAATTTTGCATGTCATTTCTGCAATAAAAAAGGTCATGTATCTTCTGATTGATATGCAATAAAATCTCAATCATTTTTTAATTCAAACTTTATTTGGATGCCTAAAAATAAAATAGCTACACATACTACACATCATTCATTATATATCTTTTCATTAGGATGTGGACCCAAATATATTTGGGTTCAAAGTTTACCCATTATTTTTTTGTATGAATGCCTTCAAAGCAAAATAAAATATGGTACATATGACAAAGGTAAATCAAAATTTTTTTACTTTAGAATTTTGTGAAGAAGGGTTTGTAGTTTATGGTGATAATGCTAAAGGAAAGATAATTGGAGTTGGTTCTATTTCTGGATTCAATTACTTTAGATAGAGTTTATTTTGTTGAAAGTTTAAAGCATAATCTTATTTCCATTAGTCAATTATGCAATAAAGAACTTAATGTTGAATTTCATGCATCTTTCTATACTATTAGAAATAAGGAAACTATTTTGCTTGTTGGTCATAGATACAAAAATATTTACCTTATTAATTTTGAAAATGCAAGTAATACAAATTTAAATTTACTTTATTTTAAAAGTTCACTTGATGATGTTTGTTTATAGCATAAAAGGTTATGTTAGATTGACATGCATTATTTAAATAAAATTGCTAACTTGATTTTGTTGAAGGTTTATCTAAAATTAACTTTCATTCTCATTATATTTATGATACATGTATTCATGAAAAATATTTTAAACATTCTTTCAAAAATTTAAAAATTATTTCTACAACTAGACTATTAGAATTACTGTATACGGATTTATTTGGTCCTATTAGCACTGTTAGTTTAGGTGATAAATTCTATAGTTTTGTTATTATTGATGATTTTTCAATATTTACTTGGGTATATTTTTAGTTCATAAAAATGATGCTTATGAACATTTTTAAAAAATTGTTAAGCATATTCAAAGAGGTAGAAATCTTCTTGTTAGTAAAATTTAATCTGAACACAATGGAGAATTTAAAGATAAATATATTGAAAGTTTTTGTGATGAATTTGATATTGAACACAATTTTTCTACTCCTAGAATTTCTCAATAAAATGGTGTAGTAGAAAGAAAAATAATAATTTTAATTAAATTGAGTAGAGTTATGCTTGATGATTATAAGCTGCCTAAGTATTTTTGGGGAAAAGCTTATCAATCATGCTTACTTGAGACCTTTTTTTAAATAAGACCCTTATGAGTTATTTTTTAGCAAGAAACCTAAGATTAGTTAATTTCATATCTTTGATTGTAAATGCTTCATTTTAAATAATGGTAAAGATTCATTAGGAAAGTTTGATAGTAAATCTAATGATGGTATTTTTTTTATAAGATATTCTTTGAATTGGAGATCCTATAAAGATTATAATGAAATAAAAATGATTGTTGAAGAATCAATACATATAATATTTGAGGAAAATTCTATATATTTTATTAAAGATGATGTGATCAAAGATGAGGTAGATAATTTTAAGAAAATAAGTTTGGAAGAAAATGTAGTTGATTCTTTACCCAAAGAATGGGAATTTATTAGGAACCGCCTCAAGGACTTGATTATTGGAGATCCTTCCCAAGGATTTAAAACTAAAAAATAATCTATGGAAGTGATGAATTATTTTGTATTCTTATCTGAGATTAAACTAAAGTCAATAAATGAAGCTTTGGAGGATCACTATTGGATTGTAGCTATGGAAGAAGAGTTAAATCGTTTGTAAGAAATGATGTGGGAATTAGTTCTAGACCTCAAGATCAAAATGTTATAGGAACAAAATGGGTCTTTAAGAATAAGTTAGATGACTCAACACACATTGTTGAAAAATAAGGCTAAATTGGTTGCACAAGAATATACCCTGATTGAAGGGATATAATTTGAAGAATCTTTTGCTCATGTAGCTAGATTAAAAGCTATTAGATTGCTTCTTGCTTATGCCTATTACAATGACTTTAAATTATTTTAAATGGATATCAAAAGTACATTTTTAAAAGGCTTCATAGATCAAGATGTCTTTGTAGAACAATCTCCTAATTTTGAAATTTTCAAATTTCCAGATCATGTCTTTAAATTAAAGAAAGACTTGTATAGATTGAAACAAGCTCCTAGAGCCTAGTATGATAGATTGAGTAGCTTACTAATTGATCATAACTTTATGAAGAGTAGATACGACCATTTTTCTTAAGAATTTAGATGATGACTTGATCATCGTTTAGATTTATGTGAATGATATTTTATTTGGTAGTACAAATGGATCATTATGTGTTGAGTTTTCATCTATGATGTCTAAGGAATTTGAAATGAGTATGATGGATGAACTCAATTCTTAGGGCTTCACTTAAAATAATAAAAAGGTACATTTATTTGTTAAACTAAATACACAAATTACTTGATAAAAGAGTTTAATGTGAAAAAAATTTAAATCTAGTAAGACTCCCATGAGCCCCTCTACTAAACTTGATTTAGATGAGTTAGGAAAACCAATTGATCAAAAATTTTATAGAAGTATGATTGGTTCTCTTTTGTATCTTGCTGCTTGTATATCTGATATTATGTTTGTTGTATTTTTTTTGTGCTCATTTTAGTCGCTCCAAAAGAATCTCATTTAACCGGCATTTTATCTTTCATTATTTAATTAGCACTTCTTGGATAAGTTTGTGATATCCTAAAAAATCACTTTCATGTGACTTGATTGTTTATTATGATGCTGACTTTGCAGGTTGTAAAGTAGATAAAAAAGTACATCAAGAAAATATCAATTTTTAGGATCATCTTTAGTATCTTTGTAATCTTGAAAACAAAACTTCGTTGCTCTTTTCTACTATTGAGTATATAGCTGCTCGAACCTTTGTTGCTCAGGTTTTTCAGTTAAAGTAACAATAAGAAGAATTTGGATGTACACTAGATCACATTCCTATTAAGTGTGATAACACTAGTGCAATTTGTTTGACAAAAAATCCTTTCCAACACTCTATAACTAAACACATAGAAATTAAACATCATTTTATTTGGGATCATGCTTGTGAAGGAGATCTTAATATTGATTTTATTACATATTTATAAATTGCGATATTTTTACTAAATTATTACCTAAAGAAAGATTTTGTACCTTAAGATGCATGTTAGGCATGTTAGATCCAAGCATGTAATTTTATTGATGTTCATTTTAAATTTTTTGATGTTATCAAAAGGGGAGAAAATAGTATGTTGATTTTCTTTCTCATTATGATGCATAGTTTTAGGAGGAGCTTTTTCATGTATATATTATATTATTATTTTATACTCATAGATTATGATGCATAGTTTACTAAATTATTTAAAATCATGTTTTTTTTACTTGCTATAATTTCTCTTTAATGCAAATTATATTTCTAAAAGTCGATGAAAGCTACTTTGCACCTCATCACTATTTAACACCAACATAAGTTTGTCATCATCAAAAAGGGGGAGATTGTTGACTTCATGAGCCCCACCCTATATGACATTGATTTTGATGATAACAAACACATATTCAATGCTACAAATCATGTTAAATTTAAGTAAATAAAACTTCTTCAACTCCAAGTTCTTTAGTCAATTCAGGATGTTAAAGCTATCAGACATGAACCGTGAGAATTTTCAAAAAATTAACTATATTAAAGTAAATGAAAATCTTACTAAAAGAAAATAAAAATCATTCATTCATTTCAAAATAATTTATTTAGAATTATTCATAAATTATATATTTCATATTTATAATTATTCTTCAAATTATCCATTTTGGATAATGTGAACTAAATGCATGGTTGAAATTCATTAATTTTCTTGGATTTAATTTAATATGCTTTGAAATCATATCTTTCCTTTTTTTTCAATCAAGATTAATTGATTGAATATTCTATGATATTGCATTTAATAATAATTTAATTCCATCAAGGAAACCTTCTTGGCCAACCCCATCACATTCTTAATTAAATTGATTAAAATTTGAATTAATTCATTTTTACTTAGCTAATAAATTAGAGTCATGATATATATGTTAATTTTTCAAATTCACCTTCTCTTTTCTCTCTCTCTCTTGGCTGACCCTCATGTCAATTAACTTCCTAATTACATTAGAGATCATGTCATGTGATGAATTGATTCAATTTAAATCTCTTTCCAATTTATTTTTTTCTCCATGCTGCCTTGGCCAATTTTTTCGTCATACTACATCAAATTAAATTTGATTGATTCCTTATCACTTACCAAATAAGATTTCCCTGTTCTTTTCCTTGGCCAAACTCTTCATCATAAAATTTTAAATTCAATTTGATTGATTCAAATCAAACCATCTTTTCAAATACAACTTTCCTTCTATTTACCTTGGTGAATTCCGTCATGCAAAATAATTTTATTTTTGATTGGCTTAAGTTAAATTAATTTCTAAGTAATTTTCCCTCTATTCTCATCTCTTTGGCCCCTCTTGACTCCTTCCTTATATATAATGTTCTTAAGATTAGTTAATTCTTCTTGGACTTTTCTCCTCACTTGGACAATTCTTGCAAACTTTTTTGGAGATCTTTCTTAGTGAATCAAGTGCTTATCTCATCATCATTATTCCATCTTCCAACCTACAAGTGATTGCCTTAAAGATTGCACAAAAGAAGTTTGAGGAATCATGGAAATCCATCTTGTTGTTATTATTCAAGGTTCTTTATTTTATTTTTGTTGTTATTCTTGTGTGAGACCTTGAACTCTTTCTTGGCTTAAGATTCTTTAGTATATGGTCAATTTGCTTTGTGCTTAACTCATTTATTTATACACCTTTTCAAGTTGGTTGAAAGCTTTATTTGTGTTTGGATAAAGTTTTGTGTTTGGAAATTCTTCTCTCTTCTTTATTCTTACATATTAATAAGTGAGATTAATTTTGTATTGATTATTTTATATAGAATTCTTGTGAGTAGCAAGTTTTCTTTTTCTTAAAATTATCTCATCTTTTGCATAAGTGATAGTTCTTTTAAAAGAGATTTAATTGAGTTCATGTGTCTTAAGATTTCATTTTTCAGATGATCTTTTGCAAAACTCAAAGTTTCTTTTGTAACAATTAATTGATTCAATTTTTCAAATATTTATTGTGCTACATTTCAAATCATCAATTAAATTAATTTGATTTTCTTATTATATATTCACATCAAGTATTTTAAAGATTCATTTGCATTATATATATATATATATATATATATATATATATATATGTGTGTGTGTGTGTGTGTGTGTGTGTGTGTGTGTGTGTTAAGTTTAATCATTACTTTCAAATTTAAATAACAATTAAAGTGAGCTACCTTTCTTACTTTAGATTTTACTTGCCTTAATATTATTAGTTGGGTTGTGACAGTAAAATACTTTTAAATTGAGAGTTAGATACTTTTATATTTCTCTCTCTTATTTTCTTGTTGCCGTTGTACGCCCGTTAAGATGTACATGTTGGGTTATACTCCACAAAAAAGAAGTATGATGTTGGGTTGTACCTCCCGTGAGAAAAAGATTTTTAATCTTCAACTTTGGATTTAGTGAATTTCTAGTATGGCTAGCTAAGGAAATAATTTTTGGTTTGGCGAAACAAATGCAAATCTTTCATGTCTCTCTTTTACTTTTCTACACTTTAACTTTACTTTTCTATACTATTGTTGATTGTTGTTATATTTCATTAAAGGTTTAAGTCTTATACAAAACATTAAATAGCTAAATAACAATCACTCCAATGAAATTTATTTAGCATGATTATAAATTTAATTTATTATTAGTAATGAATGATTCACCATCCTTCGATTGTACTCAGTGAATGGAATTAAGCTTCTAGAATGTATAAATTTGATTTCAAGTTATTATATTCACATCAAGTAGTTTAAAGATTCATTTGCATTATATATATATTTTAACTTTAACCATTACTTCCAAATTTAAATAACAATTAAAGTGAGCTACCTTTCTTACTTTAGATTTTACTTGCCTTAATATTATTATAGTTGGGTTGTGAGAGTAAAATACTTTTAAATTGAGAGTTAGATACTTTTGTATTTCTCTCTCTTATTTTCTTGTTGGGTTGTACTTGCCCGTTAAGAAAAGTTCTTTGTTAGGTTCACTTTCCCATTAAGGAAAGTATAATGTTAACTTACCACAAGAAAGAGTACAGGAAATTTATTATAATCTCAACTTTAATTTAGTGAAATTTTAGCCCGAGTGGCTAGGCGTGGAAGTAGGCCACTTTTTTGGGATTTGGTCGAACAACGTAGAAATCTTTATGTTCTCTTTTTTTATTTTTCTACACTTTACTTTTTTATACTATTGTTGTTATATTTCATTAAAGGTTTAAGTCTTATACAAAACATTAAATAGCTAAATAATAATCACTCCAATGAAATTAATTTAACATCATTATAAATTTAATTTATTATCACTAATGAATGATTCACCATCCTTGGTTATACTCGATTGAATGGAATTAAGCTTCTAGGATGTATAAAGCTGCCCATACCCCAAACAATGGATGCTTGATTTTATTTAGCTTGCTACCTTTTTAATATACTATGGGGAGGCCCAAGCTCTATAGAGCTCAACCCACACATTCTCTCCAATCCAAATCAGTCTTCGCCCAGACTTGCATTTGCCAATAAACATGTCGTGTAAATGGGTCACGCCTGTAAACTTAAATTTTTTCTAATGTTCAGTCTATGCTCTAGTAGTCATCTAAAATCCTTTTGTAGTATAAAACACATTGATGATAATTATTATTACTTTAATATAATATAATATATACGATAAGCCTAAGGAATTAAGATAATAACTCAAATTCTTTGAACCAAATGTCACACACTTCAACTAATACCTTCTTCCATGAAACATAAAGAGCATTAAATTTTCTTCTTATTATGTCCTTAATTTTATGTATGCTTCTCTAGAAGGATTGAACCTAAAAAATAAAATTAAGATGATTAGCACTTTAAAAATTTAAAATTAAAAGATCAAAGATAAACTTATGTGTCTCCTTCTAACTCAATAAAAGTGTGTATCATCAATGGCATAGTGGGTGTAGCTGGATCAGTCTGATCTACCAATGTATGGTGAAATATAGGCTCCTACATATATGTGCACATGTAAAATGGTGTATTATCATTATGCTTGGGAGAGTGGTGAGCACATGGACTAATATGTCCAGTCCAAGGTGGGAGATTGAAATGGGTGCCATTATGGTGACCTTGGTGGTAACCTAAAACTAAGTTTGGACACAATCTCTTTCTTCCTCTTGAAGATGCTATGATTATCATGAAATATGATCACCACCACTTGATTCCATCTATTATCCAAAAAAAATACAATGGTTAGATCTATCAAAAATAAAGCTAAGTAATAAACTGAAGTATGTAAAAGATAGTATACAATATTGTTCAAGTAAAGTATGTAAGAACAGTATCTTAAATTATAGGTCACAAGTATAATATCTAAAAATAGAATGTAAATACAATATCTAAAAAATGCTATGCAACTAAAATATTTAAAGAATAGTACATGAAAGTAGGAAAAAACTAGTTAAGTAAAATATATGCTACCAATTAGTGCAATTAAAGTATGTTGAAAACAATGTTCATATAAGTATTAAATGAAGAGATATGCTACTTTAATGTATACATTATGTATATTACTTTGATGAATCATTAGAAATTAAATTTGATAGTATCATATTCATCATCATCCCCAATGTACTCATCCTTAGACAGAATAACATCTTCATAATCAGTGTTAAATCAATCAAACTTACTATTGACTCAACATCTTCAACTAGAAGTATAAAACCTGACATCTCATCCTCTTAATGAGCAAGTTCAATAGTATTTTAAACTTTCACTCTTGCTCTAGATTTAATCTCAATTACCATTGTACATTCCATTTTCTCTCTTACTCTTCCTAAATATCTTAGTTAATACATTAACCCAATGGATGGGATAAATGGATCAAACTTAGCATATTTTCTAGTCAACCTCACTTTAGTGATCCCATATGGCTTATTGCTTTCTTGTTTTTCTATTATATATAGGTGTTGGTGAAAATTTTTTTTATATTGAGCTCCTTCAAATCTGTAGGGAGAAAGAGAGGCAAGCATATAGAAATTCATCTTTTTTGGGACTCCCAGACGATATATTATTATTGGTATGTCATCAGGAAATAGTGTATTATCTCGAAAGAAAGAAGTCACTACCCTTTAATGGACCTAACCACCTCAATAAGAACTCCTAAAGATGAAGGATCTGCATATGTACAAAAGATTCTTCTCCTACTTTACATGGAAAAGTAAAGCAAAGTTTATTTTAAACCGGGTTCATTAAGTTCCCTAAGAAATCCCCATAGATTATTACTAATGTATACATTATGTATATTACTTTGATGAATCATTAGAAATTAAATTTGATATTGATCATGATAATGTATCCTTGAAGAATAACATCTTGATCAGTGTAAATCAATCAAACTTCTATTGATCAAATCTTTGAGAAATATAAAAATCTAAATCCTCTTAATGAGCAAGTTCAATATATTATTTTAAATTTTTACTCTTGCTCTAGATTTCATCTCAATTACCATTGTCCATTAATTTTCTCTCTTACTCTTCCTAAATATTTAGTTAATACACTTAATGACAATGGATAAGGATAAATGGATCAAACTTCATATTTTCTAGTGACCTTTTAGTGATCCCATATGGCTAATGCTTTCTTGCAAATATAGGTGTTGGTGAAATTTTTTATATAATGGAGCCTCCTTCAAATCTGTGGGGAGAAAGAAGTGGCAAACATATAGAAATTCATCTTTATGATTCCAAATACAGTGACCAGTGATATGCTTCATCAAGGAAATAGTATACTATCTGAAAGAAGTCACTTCCCTTTAATGGACTAACCACCTTAAGAACTCCTAAGGATGAGATGCATGTATTAAAGATTCTTCTCTATTTTACATGGAAAGAAAAGCATTTATTTTAAAGGGTTCATTAAGTTCCCTCTAAGAAACCCCATAGTTAATTACATAAAGGGATCCTTAGGAAAACTCTCGATTAAGATAAATGATGTCTTTAAGATTTCAATAGGAAGGACTATCGTGATTAGTTCATTTTGAAGATCAAATGGGATTGATCAAAGAGGGAGTTATTATCGTGCAAAATGGAAGATAAGTAGGAGATGCTTACGATGCTTTGAAATCTAGAGCATCTCAAAATATCTTATAGTTGGGCTTTACATTTTGAAATTGATTTAGTTTATTTGAGTTAATTTTTTATTAAAATTTAGATTTATGATTCCACCATAAGATTAAAGAAATGCCAGAGGTGAGCAATTATGCTTATGGCCCATAAAAGAGAAGCAACCTAACCTAAATCTAGGGAGCTTTGGTGAGGCAGCATAACTAAATCTAAGACAAAATGGGTAATTGGTTTGCCTTCCAAGAAAGGATAAACCACTGATAGCTTGGACTTACAACACAGGGGTGGCCAACTAACTCCTCTTATGATTTTAAATACATGCAGTCAAGTCATATGCTTTGTAAGATGGCTAGGCTGTTATTTATTTAGAAGAGAAACTAAGTCCTTAGACACACTCCCTAAGAGAGTAGATCATGTAAAGGGCATGCTTCAAATGATCTAAATCTAATGCAATTCAAATTTCATTTTTATTTTTATTTTTGGACAATTACTTTGACTCTAATATGATTCATGACTAATGCATGAAATAAAGTTATTGGCCAAAATTAATAAGGGAGGAGGTGAATTTTCATCATGGCTCTCAAGGTCAACAAAGTTTCACATAAGGTGGAAGCCCTCAAGAGTGAAATAAGATGCATTTGTGCATGATATTAAAAGAAATGCTCATCATAAGGGGTTGCTAATTCTTTTATCTTGATTTTAAAACTAAGCTTTATATGAGGTTATGAGTTCTTTATTTTTTTAAATTTGAATTAGTTGGTAAAAGATTTTTTTTCCTAAAGCAATCCACATCAAACATACATAAAGCAAGAAAGAAACTAGGAAAAGCATGCCACTTAATGCAAAAGCTAAAATAAATCATCAATTAATTTATAAAGCTAATCACAAAAGAATAAAATCATTGTGGTGCATCACCACACCAAAATATCAAATTGGGTGGCAAGATCTAACTAGGATTACAAATGAATTAAATTATAATTAAGAAAGGAATTCATTGTTATGGGGGTCTTCAAGCTTCATTTCTTATTTCTTCTTTTCTTCTTTCTTCTTTCTTCTTCTTTTCCTCTTTCTTCTTTAGGATCCTTCTCTTGGATGGTTTAGGTAGTCCAAGGCTTCACATGGTGCATAAGATAGGATCTTGACCAATGCCATCCTAATCCCCATAACAATCATTCCAAAATTCTAATTGCATAATTTACATGAAAGAAAAGTTAAATCTACACAAAATAAAGGTTAGCTAAAACAAACACAAATCTCAAGCATGTATATTGGACTTATCACCCTACATGGGTGACTAAGTCCACCTATAGATTATGCTTAGGGGTATAAAGCACCTGCAAGTAAAAGCATTATATTTTTTTTATTTATGATAGCTTTAAGCACAATCTAGAAAAAATAGTTAGACTAAGAGCATACCATTCATTCTAGCATACACCCAACATCATCTAAAACATATATATCACAAAATAAAATACATCAAACCATGCACCACCTAACTAGAAGTGGTGACTTAGGCCAATGTATATGCTTTGAAGGTTTGTGTGGTATGCTTAGCTATAGCTTTAGGTTCAAATTTTCTACGTGTGAAAACATGTTCAACTCAGATGATGGTTTCATTTAAGTTGTTTAATTATTTTGGGTTGATTTTATTTCATGTTTTGATTAGGTTAAGTGAATCTATAATTAATTACTAAGTTATGAAGAGAGAAAGAGAGAACTTCTCTTTCTTCTAACAAGTAATTTCTAAAGTATTCACATTTTAGTTTTATTTAGGTGAATATTTGATTAAATCTTTTTAATCCTAAGTTTAGATGAACTCTAAACAAACATTCAAAAGAAAGGAATTTTAAGATTAAATAAAATGAATCAAATTACATAACACATCACTTCATTTCTTTCCCAACATGTACCTGCACATGAATGAGTAGAGTTGAAATGCATGATTTTCTTAAGTAGAAAAGGGTTCTTTCCAAATTTTCACATACACACATGAAAGTAAGGCAGAATTATAACTTATTGTTAACATTGTAGATACCAAACTAAAAAGCCTCTAATCTCAGTTGTAATATACTACTTTCCTTAAATACAAACATGTGTATAAAAAAATTTGAAAGAAATGCAAAAGTTGTTAATGGATTCATTTATTTATGCAATTTTATGTTCTGGTATAGGTAACCCTTCTTAATTGGTAGCATAGATGAATGGGATATGGAATTAGTAAGTGTTATGTTCTTTTCAAATGAACCCTACATCTTTAATTCTAAAAACTATAACATAAAGAGGAAACTATACTAAATACACCTTTATAATTCTTTACATGCAAGCTTATAATTAAAATATAAGTAGCATACTTTTAGATTTTTATATTTGATTTATATGTTTTGAAAATAATTTGAATTTAGTAGTAATGATAATAGCCATTCATATTTCTACTTTAGCCACACACAAATTTGACATAAAGTAAACAATTTCATTTTAAAATTTGAAAATATGAATGAAACCATGACATACAAATTTAACATGTTGGAAAGATTCAAATAATGAAAGCATGTAAACAAATTCACTTTAATTAAATCCTAAAGACATTCTTATAAAATAATAAATTTTTAAAAAAAATCAAAGTATATTCATTGTGATTTTTTTTAGTTTGGAGTTTGATTTAATTTTGAAAAGGTGAGTTGAGTTTGCTGTTCTAACCCATTCCACATGTGTTTGATATTTTTGTTTAATTTTTAAATAATTAGATTTATTTTTTATGTATTATTAGGTTAAGGTATGAATTAAGTAACTTAATTAATTACACTACTTAACAAGTTAACCAAATAATTATGAGCTAATGAGATGACATAAAACTCACAAAATTTAAATTTTAATGCACCTAATAAGAAAAGGCTAATGCAATTTGGTAATTAAGTTAAGCTAAGGGGTTTAGCTTAAGTAATTTCAAAACACCCTTTCATACAAATGGGTTTTGATTTTCTTAATTGAACTTAGACTAAACACCCCAAGCATCTAAAAGTATATTAATTAAGTTCTAGAAGTTTTACAATTTTTTAGAAATTAATTAAGGGATAATTAATAAATTAACCCTTAATTAAGAGAAAATAAAGGAAAGAAAATTTAGGGAATAGCTTAGGAAATGCAAAATTATTCTAAACTCTACTCGATCTACTTAATCAATAATCATGGATTAAAAACACTAATCTTAATTATCCATAGAATTAAGGGTAATTAATAAATCATATGCAATTCTCTAATTAAACCTTCAATAAATCCCAAAATTAGGGAGAGGTAGAAGTCATCCCCTAAAAAAAAATACCCAAGAAGTTTGGGATTAATCAATTAATAATAATTAAAATAAAGTTTCCAATAAAACCCAAAATTAGAAAAGCATAATTCAAAATCCATTGAAATTAATTTTAAATATTCTAGGTTGAATTATCTTTCATAGAAATTTATTTCATATTTTTTAAATTTTTATTAAGATAGATATGAATTTTAGAATCTAGATTAATTAGCATTTAATTAAAATCCCTAACTAATCCTTAGCTCACGGCAAGTGGTGGCGGCGGTCGCTTTACATGCGTATGTGAACCACTTAAACCTCAAATCAAAAAGGTGGCGGCTGGATGCCTCATCTCGATCAAATATCGACAGGATCTCCCCATGGTTTTAAAGGATAAATCAAATTTTTAAAGTGAATTACTCAGTCCATCTAAAATGTGGATGGATGGATCTCTAGTTCTTCTCTTGATCAAAGATCATCCATGATCTAGGGAAGATCGAGCTTGATTGAGCATCAAACTTAACCCACACCATCTAAAGCCAATAAGCACATCCAATGGTGGATTTACTTGAATTGAAAATTTCTTTCACAAAGGACCAACACCTCTATTGGGTGGTCAAAAATCCCATACCTCGAAGGTGATCAACACTGAGGATTGAGTAGCTTTTGCAGAGGCGTGTTGAAATTCTAGGCCTTGGGATTGAGTGGGCTTGCTCAATGGACCACCACTTCAAGATCCTTATGACTTTGATCCAATTGCTCCTCTCCTTGCTATGGGAACTCAATGGAATTTGGTGAGCTCTTGATGAAGTGTGTGAGGAATTGAGATGGTTTTGGTGGAAGGAAATTCAAGATTGGATTAAGCTCCTCTGTTTTTGCAAAATCAAGAAAAGATGAAGTTTGATTTCCTCTAGGAAACTTGGGAGGTTGATCTTCTTTGACTTAGGTTCAATCAAAATGAGGACTTATGGATTTGAATTTAATTAGGGGGAGTATATCTCCCCCTTGAAGGATCGGACGGTCGCAAGCAATCTTTTCATTTTGATCCAATTGATCACAATGAGAGGATTGTTTGATCAGTTAGATGTTTGCACATGGTCAGTTTGAGGCCTTGGGTGGATTTCCAACCTCCCATGTGCTTGAAATTGAGTGAAAGAGGGAGTTTGAATTTGCCAATTTTTTGGGGTGGGTTTATCCTTGGGGCATGGGCTGACCCAAACCCATTGGGTTGGGTGCCACTCTTCATTAGGTCCCCTTGAGCTTTAGGAAAGCATTAGTGGATATGAGGGTATGACCAAATTACCCATGGATTAAGCCAAAATTTATTCTATGGCCTAGGGGTAGAATGGTCATTTTGCTAATTTTCAATTTGGATATGTTGGGTATGTGTGGAGAAATTAGGTTTGGCCAAGTTTCATTAGATTTGGAATTCATTTGATAGGTTTGGCTCATGTTGACCCATTTAGGTCAAAATGGGTCAACTTGGGTCAAGTTACCAATTGGTCAAATTGGTCAAACCAAGGGTTGGGTCAAGTTCATATGACCATTTGAAATATTTTGGTGGCTTTGGTTTGATTCAATTTGGAATAGTTTTGAATTTGGCTCATATGACTTCATTTAGGTCAAATGGGTCAAGTTGACCTATTGGACCCATTTGACCTATTTGAGGTAGGTCAAGGGTAGGTTTAGGTTTGGTTAGTTATATGGAGTGGATTGGTATCTTTATTTCCAATCAATTTTGGTTATTCAAATTTGGCTCAACATGACCTTTTGGGTCATGTTTGGTCTAAGGTCAATTGGCTAGGTTAGGTCTAGTTTTTGAGGCTTTGGTCAAGTTCACAAGTGATTTGGAATGAACTTGACCCATTGGTTTAATCAATTTGGCTTAGATCAAGTTTGACTTTAGGTCAAGTTGGGTCAACTTGGGTCAAGTGACCAATTGGGCTAGGTTAGGCTCAAATATTGGCTTGGTCAAGTTCAAACATAGGTCATGAGTGAACTTAGATCAATGGTTTCAATTAATTTAGCCTATGGTGAAATTTGTCTATGTTAGGTTTCATGTTGGGCTAAGTGTTGACTTGGTCCCATAGGTTTGACTTGGTTTAACCCAATTTGATTGATTGATCATCCCATGATGATTGTTGATCATGATGAGAGGCATAGGTAAGTTTGGTTCAATCCAATTTGGTTAGGATTAGAATTTGGCTCATGAGGGTTCTTTAGGTCACTTTGGGTCAAGTGAGCTAAATGGGTCAAATGCTTCAAAGCTTGATTTGAGCTTGATTGATCTTATATATGGACTTATGATTGAAATATAAATCCATTTACAAGTGGTTTGAAGTCAAATGGGTTTTGATCCATTTGACAATTTCATATTCAAAGGAAGAATATGAAAGGGTTTTGGCTTTGATTTTTGACTTGGGTTTTGATTGAGTGATTGAAGTTTGTATTTATATATGGACTCATGATTGTAGGGTTGATTGAATCATGAGAGAAAATCAAGAGTTTGGTTTGATTTGAAATTGATTTGGCTAAGTTCAAGATTTTGACTTGAAAGGCTTAGATTGGATTTTGAGTGGATTTGAGTTTGATTTTTGGAATTGGTTTTGATTGTTTGAATTTATATTTCATTTATATATGTGAATATAAATAATAATATAAATGGATCATGAGATTCAAGTATTTGAAGTGGTTTAATCATGATTTGGGCTAAATCCATTAAGAAGGATTTAAAGGACTGAAAATTTTTTGGAATTTGAATTTTTTTTTTGAATTTTGATTTATATTTATATTTCATTTATATATGTGAATATAAATGAGGATATAAATAAAATTTGAGAAACTCCCATGAGTTTGATTGGGTTTGATAATGATTTAGGATAAGTCCTTTAATGGAAAATTAAGGGACTTAGTAAATTTTTAGGTTGGGAATTTGATTTAAGGATTTGATTTGATTGATTGATATTTATATTTTATTTATATTTGTGAATATAAATGAATTTTGTGAAAATCCCATTATTTGAATTGGTTTAGAGTTGATTTTGGCTAAGTCTATTAATGGAAAATTAAAGGAACTTGGAAATTTCATGAATTGATTTGAAATTTTGAGTTTAGTTTGATTGGTTTGAGTTTATATTTCATTTATATTTGTGAGTATAAATGGAAATATAAATGAATTATGAGAAAATATCAAAGATTTGAATTTGTTTTGATCATGATTTTGGCTAAGTCCTTAAGAAGATTGACTTGAAAATTTGGACTTAAGAATTTTGATGGATTTTGATGAGAGGTTTCAATCATGGATTTCAATCATGGAATAGATTTGAGTTTGGAGAAAATCAAATAGAATTGATTTGGAGTTTAACTTGAAAGAAGGAAAGTGAGGAATGGTTTAAGCTAAGGGTAGGCAAATTTTCAACCCAAGGCATGACTATTCCTATGGCTAACTCTTCTAAGTCTCAGGCTAGGTTGAGTGTCCACCTAATCACTAGATGTGTCTTAAGACTAAGGACTCTTAAAGTCTAAGAGAGTCCCATGTCTAAGATGGAGGGTTGAGAGCTCATTCTAAAAATGAGGTCAACAAAGGCAATAGGTGTGGTGTGGACAAGGAACACTATGTTATTTGAAATAATCAACAACACAGAGATCACAAGCACTAACAGAAATAATCTATCTTTAACCTAAGGAATAGAAAGAATCTAGAGCTTAGTGCAATGTGGCTCTACTTTTTTCCAAGACATAAGAGATATGGAAGAATTCACTAGGGATAGAGTGTGAACCTTCCACTAGGGAAACAGGTTCAAGTCATCCACAAGGGAATGAAAGGTTTAATTTGATTTGAATCTCAGGAGAAATAGATTTGATCAGTTCCAGGAAGAGGGTTGAATTTATTTCAATTTTTAGGTTTGAATTTTTTTAAAATGAACTTGGTTTTGGATTGTAGTGAGTAGAAATGGAGGCTAAGACCTAACTCAGATTTATCAATCCAAGGGGTAGTCTACTAAACATATAGTAGGACTACAACCAAAGGGATGCCTTTGGTATGCAGCACCATAGGAAGAAAATAGTAGACTTACATCCTCCAAAGTAGAGACTTCTAGGTAATCTATTGGCAAAATAATTGAACCAAACCTGAGGTGACTATTGAGTGAATGCCAGGGGACTTAGATCTCAAAGATAGTCAAGATACATTTTTTTTAGATTTGTTTATTTTGATTATGATGGATCCCATAGGTTTGTGATGAGCGCAGTAGGGCCATGGAGGCTAGACTTATAACCAAATTTTACCAATTCAAAGGGAGTAGTCTACCAACCACAAGGTAGAACTATCCAAAGGGAAATGCCTTTTGGTATACAATGTCAAGTCTTAAGAAGAAAGCACGGACTCACATCTTCTAGAAATAAGGAACCATTGGGGTGATCGGTTGCTTTGGGCAACAAATCGAACCCGACCTAGGGCTGACTATTGAGTGAATGCCAATGGGGGACTTAAATTAGCTCAAGAATAGTCAAGATTAATTTCATTTTTAGATTTATTTTGATGGATTCCATTGGTTTGTGATGGATCATACTGAGAAGGAGCTTATAGAAAGCCTAGACCTATCTTAGATTTACTAAACCAAAGGGTAGCTTCGGTCAATGGGAGAACTATCACCAAGGGAGTGCCTTTATTTGCAATGATCAATTGAAGGAAGAAAGCTCGGGGACTCACACTTCCATTAGAAAAGACCACTGGGAGCAACAAATCAAACACGACATAGGGTTGCCCATCGATTTGCAATAATCATGCTAGAAAGAATGTGTCATAGTCTTACATCTTTCAAAGCAAAATGACTGACGGGGTAACCTGCTTGTGATAAAATAGATTAAATCGACTGGGACTAGTGAGTGCTCGAGGATTTATCTCAACTCAAGTAGTCAAGCAATTCCTATAGGGAGTTCTGCTGACACTGCCCTAAAGATAGGATGCTTGCCTAGGAATAGGGGCCCTTTGGGGGCTTGAATTCCTAATCCACATGCAAATTAATTTTATTTATTTTATTTTAGTTTATTTTATCATGGACCTATTAGTTTGAGGGATCAAACTAATAGAAGCTTATATCGACTATCTTGATTTGAACCAAGGAGAATCATTGCATCCTGAACAAATTCTCCAACCATAGGTGGCTACTGAAAGGGGATCCAATCAAAGTAACACAGGTAATGTCTAAATAGGGTTGCTAAGACTTGATTCCAAATAGAATGCCCATAGGGGATGATAAGGGCTTAATCCAACAACCACGAGAAGATGACATGGCTAGTCAAATATCCAATAGGTATTCGGTGTCCAACTCAAGGAGAAAGCTCAGGGACTCATATCTGCCATGAGTGGTGTACTCACCGGGTGAGTCATTGTCAGCATAGCGAACATCAACCAACCTAAGGTGACCATTGGTTTGCAATCACTGGGAAGAAAGCTCGGACTCACATCCTCTATAGCAGGCTTCTTTGGGATAGTCTTCTTGACGGTGCTATCCACTGGGGGTACTAAGTGAATGCCAGGGGGACTTATATCAACTCAAAGTAGTCAAGAGGAAAGGAGCCTCGGGGACTCTCATCTTCTTAACATAGTCAAGATGTAGCTTCTTAGGCAGTGAAGACTACCATACTAACAAGGCTCATTGGTTTGCAATGGTCAAGTTAGAAGAAAGCAGGACTCACATCCTCATAAGTAACCTGGGTGACATACTAGCGAGGTAGCATGTAGACCTAGAGAACTAATGAATGAGTGCCACAGCTTGCTCCCACATCAAATAGCTGGAGATAAAATATTTGTGTTTGTTGTTGTGCATGTGTTAAAAGAGAATAGGACCTGGGGACTCTTACACTACCTTAAACACACTAGGGGTTTTGATGAAATGATGTCATAGATGGCAAAAAGGATTCCCACTAAGAAAGGATGCCGCTTGGTTCTCTCACACCTATCTTAGTTATGCTAATCAAAATAGGATGCCTCTCGGGTTCTCTTACACCTATTCTAAAAGCATCGAGATTGTGTTTGTGTTGTGAAAGAGGGATAGGATGCCACTGGGGACTCTTACACCTACCCTAGACATGTCACGATGGATTCGCAAGATAAGCAAACAACACTTCGAAAGAAGAGAAGATTTGATGAATGGAATCAAATTTTTGTTCTTTTATTAATGATTATTTTCAAACATGATTTATTTCATGGGTAATATTTCTTTAGATAGAGCCCATTAATTGGAAGCATTGGGTGTTCCCCTTTACAATCAATAAGTTGATAAGATCCTGGTAGGCCTTCTCTATGACATAGGGGCCTTCCAAGTGGGTTCAAACTTGCATCCCATCGACGGGCAACAATTGGTCTCCTTAGGCACAAGTTCTCTACTTAGAAAGACCTAGGGGACCGACTTGTTGTGAACTTGAATCATTTTGGCCTTGTACAACTTCGAGAGGTTTTGGCACTCATGGCGACTTTCCTCCAAACCTTTGAGCTCTTCTAACCAACTTTGCATTCTACTGTGATCTTGTTACCCAATGCTATCCTTAGTGATGGAGTTGAACTTAAAGGAAGAAGGCTTGGACCCATACACTAAGAAAATGGGGTAGGCGTTGGAGTTCGGTATGTGGTGATAGGCCCCCTTCAACCAACTACTCATTCCACATTTATTTGTCATCAAGAGTCTTCTTCTGGATGAGAGTTTATTGAATGCTTTACAAGCCATTAGCTCTAGGGTAGTAGATGGTGGAGTATCTCCAATCTATCGTGTCTTACGGCAAATTTATTGATCTTCATGCTTTTGAATGGTACCATTATCGAATATAATTCATAGGTAGAACCTATATGATATGGTTCTGAAAACTAAAGCACATGTGAGTTGTGACCTCTCGAGTGGGATGGCTTCCACTTGGAAAAATAGTCGATGTATAAGATGAATCGATGCCCCTTGGAAGGAGGATCTGACCCCACAATGTCGGTACCCCAACACTCAAATGGCCATGAAGCCAAGTAGGGTGTAGAATGTTGGTGGTTGGTGGAGGACCACACCGTGCACAGATGGCATCTCTAGCTACATCCATGCATCATAATCATCGAAGGCGTAGTATCCAAGTCTTTTGATCTTCATCTTCATCTTGGACAAGATTGATGTACTCCACATACACGAACCTCGGTTACAATGCCATGGGCTTCATGTTTTTCTAAACATCGTAATCATATTTGGTCAAAGGACCGATGGTACAGTGTCATCAAGAGCATAGAGAGCTCTTCTTTCACGATGGGCTTGTGATTTCTCTTGAGGTAGTTTGTCGGTGTTCAAGTAATCTATGAATGGTTGCCTCCAATCTAGCTCCTTGTCCATTTTGGCAACGACAACCTCCCCTTCAAGAGAAAGTCTCTTGATGAGTTCAACATTAATAAGGGATAGGACTTGTCTATTTTGGACCCTTATTTAAATTGACTCATCTTCCGGACATGCCAACTCTTTGCCAAGTTTGGCCAAGGCATCTGATGTTGTGTTCTCTACTCGGGGAACCTTGTAGATGGTAACTTGAATTTGGGCCAGACTTCATGGTATACTCATAGTAATGATGAAGCTTGGGTTTGAGGACTGGTAGGACGACAATCGATTGATGACCAAGAGAATCCCCAAAGATGTTGATGCTCTTGACATAGTGATGGCTAACTCCAGACAATCAAAGCCTCATACTCACTTCATTATTGGTGTGCAAGGGTTGGATAGATAGTATGAGAATCTCATCACATCATTGATTTGAGTTAGAAGAACTATTCTACCCTACCTTTCTGGGATAATAGATCATGGTGCTTCACCTTTAAGAAAAGAAAACACCATCAAAATACATCTCCCATCAGGTTGCCTCCCCTAAGTTCATGATTTGTTCATCGGAGATCATCACTAAGGAGAATCAAGTGGGTGTGTTATTAGAAATTGCTAGTGTGTCCTTTTACATGGAGGTATGTGATATCAAATTGTGAGTATCATGGACCAATGATGAAACATCCAAAGCATTGGCCATGTCATGAGATACTAGTGGATTGGTTTGGAGATCAAGTTCACCTTATGAAAGCATATAGTGTGTAGCTTTTGGGAAGCAAAGAAAGCTAGGTAATGTTTCTCAATGGGATAGTTTGCTGCAGGATGGACGATGCGAGGTAGTAGAGAGCACTCTCCTTCCTTCATGGCTTGGGCCAACAGCGAGAGAGTCATCAATGCGTGTAAAGGATGAGCTATCGGGATAGGGGCTGCTAGGCGGCTTCACCAAGTATTCTTTGATGTCTTCAAAGCATGACTTGTCATCCCACTTGAACTTGACATCCTTTTGACAAGTGTTGAAAATGGCATCTCCCACGATAGGTTTGAGATAAAGCATCTTAGATATGCCACATCCTTGAAAGGATCAGTTGAGTTAAACTCTTAGGAGGTGGCATTTCTAAGATAGCTTTAATCTTTTTTTGGATCTATTTCTATTCCCCGATGTCAAACAACAAAGGAATTTCCTAAAGCTACTCAAATGCACACTTGATTCATTTTGAGGTTATATTATCTTAACCATTCAAAACTACTCTCAAGTCAGAGGTGGTCTTCCTTTTCTCTACTCTTGACTACTAGATCATCAATGTAGCACTCAACTTGATGATGGATGAGTTCATTGAAGATGTCATGGCCCGTTGGTATAGCACCGCATTTTTTAAGGTTGAAAGGCATGACCCTATAACGAAGATTTTGATCGGTTTGAAAAAAGTGTTTCTTTCATCTTGAGACATCTTGATTTGGTTATAGCCGGATGACCCATCCATGAAAACTACATGAGATGAGGTGTCCACCATTAACTTGGTATAGGAAGAGAAACTCATCCTTAGGACATATGCCTTATTTAAGTCCCTAAAATTGTGATGCAAATTTTGGCCATTCTTCTTCTTAAGCGGGATGAGCTAACTAGGTAGGATATTTTCTTCCACGATGAAACCAACATCTCAATTTCTTTTTACTTTAGAAATGACGTTTCAATTTCTAATGCGTCATCTAGGAGCTTGCTTAATAGGGGTAGCATTAGGATTTATTGCTAGCTTGTGGTACTACATCGAGATAATCCATTTCTTCATAACTCCATGTGAAGTAGTCTTTAAACTTCAGTCAATAACTAACTAAGTCATTGGTTTCTTCTTCATTCATGAGCGATGTATGTGGGATTTTCTTCTATCTGATTTCTTTTAAGCTTGTCGATTGTTGAATGAATCTCCTCTTCAAATTCTGGCAGTGCCTCTTTGACTTGGAGATCATCTGGATCATCTGAAGTTTCTAAACACACATTCTCATAAGAGTTGGGGATGTGTGAGAAGAAACTATCATATTCTAAATGGTTGGTAACAACTAGGCAATAATCTTTGATCATCGATCGGACCCACTTTTAATCTAGTCTGCTCTTGATTGTGCTTCCCACATTTGTATTGTTCCATAGCTTTTTTGAAGTATTTTGACTGCTTGGACCATGTGAGGAACTAAACCTTTCGTATAAGATTTTGAACACAAGGGTAAAAGTCAAAAGGTAATTCCATTAATTCTTTAAAGTATCTTCCTCAAGCACTACATCTTGAGGATGATCCCAAAAAAATAACTTCTTCATCTTTAGAAGACTTAGGGACTTCCTTAACTACTAAACCTTCAACTTTTTTTGAGATGTAAGTGAGGTAAGAGCTAAGGTTCCACTACACCAATAGTTTCACATAAACTATTTGAATACTTTGCTTTGCTTGGAGGCTGGTCTTCATCTTTATCGGATCAAAAGTCACCTCCAATGGAACCCATTGAGAGGGGTTGGGTATACTAATCACATTGGACTCATCTCAGCTAGATTCCAAGTCTATGTGAATAGTAGGTACTCTATGAACTGGAACATGACCACTATTGGTAAAGGCCAACTAGGGGTCTCCCACCTCTAGAACTACTGTTTTTACCTCACCTCTACGGTGGAGGTTGAGCCATCTACCCACATGTCCATATGATGGAAACTGTGGGTGGAATGTGATATGCGGATCTATTTCTTCTCCAATTCTCCTTTCTTGTTCACTTGTACTTTTCTTTTCTTTTTATTTTCTTTTATCTTTTTTTTTTTTTGCTTCATTTTTTTCTTTTATTTTTGCATTTGAATTATATCCAAGTTCACAAGAAAAGGTGTTTTGAGGAAGACAGTAGGTCACATCCTCATAAATCTCAACCTCTCTAATTGAAAATGGATTTTTATCTTTGACATAGTATTCAATTCCATCTTTTTTGAACTTGATGCATATGAAGGATAAATGATCTTGTTCTTATGTATCCAAGGCCTACCAAGCAAAGTAGTATTGAATCAATGATGTAGAACTTGGCTTGATCTTCAGTCCTATCTCCAAAGGTAACACTAAACTTAAAAAAGCTCACCTTGATCATTGAATCCTCTCAACATCATCTATCTCCTCGGAGTGAGATGTCAATCTTCAAATAGGCAAGGGTCTTTAGACTCATAATGTTCATGATTACTGAATCCATGAGAACCAGTCTAACATCCATGTCACTTGATGTAGAGCGGTTGTGCTCCAAGTCCCAAGAAGGTCTTCATCTGAAGGTGATCCCTTGGGCTTCTTTTGCATAATGTGCTTCCTCACCTATAGTGTTGAGCTAAGCATATTTAGGATCAAAGGCCTTGATTAGTGATTCCTTCATCTCTTTAGATAA
>JAKCPB010000494.1:0-69127 GCA_021442155.1 Cymbidium sinense | reverse complement strand
TAACCCCAAAGCCAACACTATTAAATATAAAAAAACTACTTTGGAAAAAATGATTCTTTGAATGTTCCTAATAAGGCTGATTTACCTTTCACTTCTTCTGAGCAATTGAAGGCTTCTAATGTGAACAATAATAACTTTTCTAAACTTTTGAATCAGGATTCTATTTCCTCTGATTTGATCCTTGCATCCTTGCTGGCTTTGATAGATAAAAATGAAGCTTTAATGGAGAACAAAATGAGGAATTTAATACTATGCATCATTCAAATTCAATGGAGAATATTGGTTTAATACCTCATGATAATCAAGTTGATAAAACTGATTCCATATTCCAAATTTAGATGATTTAGCTTCTCAAAAGATTTTCTTTATCTAATAATTTGGCTAATGTTGAGGAAGGGTTTGTGTTCCCACTTGCTTTTAATAAATTTTTTTGCTCCCTTGCTATTTCCAAAGTTCATTTATCTTTAATAAATTCTATTATCTTGGAAGAAGAAGAATTCACTTCTCATCAAGAGATTTCTCCTAAATCTGTAACTAATGTTGCTAAATCCTTTTCAGATGATGCTTCGAAGGGAAAAGAAAATGGCCTCCAAACTTTCTATTTGAAAAAAAATGTTAAAAAATTCTCTACCAAATTGCTAAGAAACACTAGAGCTATCCTCTCTTCTCTCAATTAACTTTATTCCCACCCCCCCTTTCTTTTCTTTATGTTTAATTTTTTAGTTTTGAATGTTAGAGGGATTTGTACCCTCTATTTGTAACCATATTAGAAATCTTTGTTGTATCCATAATATTTTTTTACTTATTATTCTTGAGCCACTTATTCATGCTAATAAAATTAACCAAGTTGCTAGAATGATTGGTTTCAATAAATTTTTCTCTAATGTTAGCAATAAGATTTGGTGTTTTTGGATTAACTTTGTATGTTTCTATTCTTGATGATTTTCATCAAGTTGTCAATGCTCAAATCTCTTATGGTGGTTATTGTGTTTTGGGCTCTTTTGTTTATGCATCTTGTAATAGATCTCGTAGAAATCTTCTTTGGGATAACTTGACTAATTTTGCCACCTCTATAAATAAACCTTGGTTTATTGGTGGTGATTTCAACACTATTTTGTTCTCTCTAATGATGTGGTGGTTGCTCTCTAATATTCATTCCATGGAAGATTTTTCCAATATGATCCTTGATTGTAATTTGAATAATATTTTTAAGGGTTCTAATTATACTTGGCAAAACTCTAGACTTTGGCAAAGGTTGGATATTATTTTTAATACTCATTGGATCACTCAATGGCCTATTACTTCTATAGATCATTTAAGTAGAACCTTGTCGATCATGCTCCTCTTTGGTTTCTATTAAAATAATTCTAATAGATTAAAGAATTTCTCTCCTTTCAGATTTCAGAACATGTGGATTCAGTATATTAATGTTGACCTCACTTTGGAGTGAGTTCTCAACCTCCTCTTCTTAGACCTAGTGATCTTCTAGACACTAAGACTTCCTTAGTCATAAGACACTTCTAGTTATTAGATGAACACTTAACCTAAACCTAGAGACTTAGAAGGGTTAATCATAGATTAGCTATGCCTGGATTAAGGAGACTCACCTACTCTATAGCCTAAATTTGACTGTTTCACCTTCTCAAACCAAACCTCAAATTCAATTCAAATAA
This sequence comes from Cymbidium sinense, assembly GCA_021442155.1. NCBI lineage: Eukaryota > Viridiplantae > Streptophyta > Magnoliopsida > Asparagales > Orchidaceae > Cymbidium > Cymbidium sinense. The sequence goes on along the minus strand of JAKCPB010000494.1, from coordinate 67,454 downwards.
AAAATCCAAATCCAAATCTAAATCAAATGATTGAAGCCCATGATCGATCCAAAATCAAATCCTTCCTAAGCTATGATTTATCTTATGGACTAGCCTTAGCCAAATCCAAATCAATCCAAATTCAATTGATTTTCAAAGATAAATTCAACCCTTCAATCAATTTATCAAATTCAAACTCAAACTCAACTTCAAATCATGATCCAAACCTAAATCCAAATAAAATCAAATCCAAATCCAAACCCTTAAGCCAATTTCATGGACTTAGCCAAGTTCTACCTAAAATCAATCAATCCTTCAATCCTCATTCCAAGTTCTACCTAAAATCATAATAAAAACCATCAAGTAAATCATTCATATTAGAATTCAAAATCAAATGCAATTTTAGTCAAGTTTAAGCCTAAATTAAATTAAATCATGATTTGAATGTTAAGTCACTAATATATATATAAAGAAAATGATAATAACAAATAAAAAATTATAATTTAACATACACAATCCATTTTAAATCTAAAATGAACTACAAAGAGAGAGAGAGAGAGAGAGAGAGAGATTAAACCAATTCTAAACTTCAAATGAAATTTATTCAGAATTAAATCAAAATAAAAACTAAAAATAAATGTTATATATAATATATTAATCATTAAATTAAAATAATTAATTTATCAAATTATGAATCCATATTATCAATAATTATTAATCATAATTAAAATTATCTTATTTTATACATATAACTTATAAATTATCATTCAATTATTATTTACTAAAGTTATTAAAATTATGTAAAACTTTTAAAATCATTTATTTTAAGAAAATCAAGTTTCACCAAATTTTAAAAAAAAAGTGTAAAAGACAAAACTATTAAATGACCTATGCCTTGCTAGTTTATTTGATCCTGAAAATGCATAAAAAATGTAAAAAAAGAAAGAAATAATAAGAGGGAATGTTGGTGAAGTTGAGGCATGTAGGACAAAGTTGACATCTCTCTCTCGACCAACAGAACACATGACACACTAAAAAAAATGAGGCACCATCTCTAGCCAAGAGAGCACCTCTCATCCCACTTCACTCTAAAAAAAATAAAAAAAAATCTCTAAGCACCTCTCCTCTCCAAAGCTGAAAATGAACTCCCTCACGTCCATCTCTTCCTCTCAACCAAGCTGAGGCCTAACCCAAGCGCATCATGCCTCCCTCTTCCTCCAGTGACCTCTTCCCTCACTTGCTCCAAAAAGACACACAAGAAGCATGCAATGGTCGATCGAGACTTCCTTGATCCCAATTAGCCCCCATAAATCTAGCTACCTACAAAAAGCACATGAGACATCCTATGAATTTTCTATTGATTGATCGAACCATGCCATTCGCATAGCAAGCCACCAGTGAACTCTCCCTCTATGCCTCCATACTCTTTCATAAAGACCATGACTTTCTAGCCCCAAGCATCCCATTCTTCATCGCTTCTCCCATTGCGGTGGGAGAAGAACCCCTTCGAAGGTCTTAGATGGTTCTCTGGATTCAGAATGAAGAAAGAATCCCTACCTAAAATTGTCAAGGCCAATGATCTGGTCCTCCACGAGCCCGCCGTTGAGGTCTCGGAGATAGATCAAGAAGATCCAAAGGATCATAGATGACATGAACATCATGCGAAGGCTCTGGCATCACTCACCGCTCCATAAACTATTATTCCTTTGAGGAAATGAGTTGAGTGGACATGGAAGTGTAAGTATTGATGAAGAATAGTATGCTAGGGATTTAATTCTCAAAGCCATCCTCAATGATCTATATAGAAATTCCAAATCAAAGGCACTGGTAACCGAGGGTTCTTTAATGATCCATAGGTATGCTGAAGCTTTTGAACCTATTGTTTTCAATGCCCTAACACATCATATATATAATGGGTGGAGATTATTATTCTTGAAGACACAAAGGAATACATTAGCTCCTAAGAGTGAATCAAGCACAAGACCATACCTTTTGATCTGGTAAAATTAATCCAAAGCTCAAGGGAAGCAAAATAACTTTGTTCTTTGAAAGATGTTTGAGCATTGATGGATTTAGAGCTATGGTAGAGTGGCATCTATAGGTGAAGGTCACAGGTCATGATCATATTGGTCAACCTATCAAAATTGTTGCTTCTGGATGGATTGGCTTACATATTATAACATGAGTTTGATCATTTGAATGAGAATATATATGTGGATAAGATTATTCTGAGAACATTCAAAAAAGTCAAGAATCTGGATTTTCCTATTCCAATAGGGATGCCCAAAGCCAAGTGTCTATGAGCAAGTGAGGAGGAAGCAAACCATAGGAGCAAAGAAAAGAATGCTAAGTATTGATTCAACCCAACAACACCTCAATAGGCTTATTTCTTCCAAATGAAGCCACCTCTTGGTCAAATCCATCGACATTAGCTGGATGTATAATTCTAAAATGCTTAGAAAGCCTTAGGGATCTCATGTTTGATGTGTTGAATGCGAGCATCATCAGGATCCAACCTTTAGATCCCATGCACTTTACTTTTTAATCCTTTCAGTGAGAGTTTATAGACAAAAGTAAGACTATTCATTTTATGTGTTTGAGGTGAATAGTTTTGATTATAGTGAATGGAATAATGATTTGATTCCACCTATCAAGCCATGATTAACTTGTGGGTCATTTGATCTTTGATCAATGATCATGATTAATCCAATAATTTATTATATTAAATAATGGAGTTAATCTTTACAATAAAAAAAGAAAGAAATAATATGTGATCAAAAAAAAAATCCCAAAAAATGTACAAATTAAATTATTATAAAATTTAAGTAAAACTAGTATAAAAAAATTAACTAAACCAATAACATTATAAATATTATAATCAAATATAAAAAGTTGTTTGAACATAATTTATGAAAGTCAATAAAAATCAACAAATCCCTAATTGTTATATGTTGATCTTAAAAGTCAAAAAAAAAAATTTAGTTATGAGACATATCCTTAATTATAATTAATAACTATTAATTACAATTGACTAAGCTTTATTTGATTAGTTATTCATATAAAATATTGGAGGAAAATGATTAGACTTCTTTCTAATTATTTCCTCTAATTTATTTCATTAAGGGGATTTATGGAATAGATTGGGACCTCTTTCCCAACCCATTCCATAAATCCATTTCAGAGGATAATTAATCAATTTGGAAAATTAAGTAAGAGAAATTGACCAATTAATTAATGATTTTATTAATCAAATTAAAATTACATATCTATCTTCATTAATTAATTCATGGGTAGATCTTTGTTTAATAAAAGAAAGTTAATGAAATTATGATTTACCCATATGTGTGGAAAATCATAAAAGTAATTAATTAAGTTCTTAATCTAATTAATCAATAATGAGCTAATTATTAGACCCTTTCATTTCTTAGGATCATTGCAAGTTTTTTCGATGCATATCATGTTGGCTCATAATTATTTAATGAATTACTTTAAGGTAACATAGGGTTAATTAGTGAATTTAATGCATATTACAACCTAATTAATCTATAAAATCCACTTAATTACATTTTATTAAACTAAATCAATTCACAAACATGGGAATGTGTTAGATCAAAACTTTCCTTCATTTCATTAAATCAAATTGAAACATAAAATTTAAAAGTGACATAAGAAACTTTGGTTTGCTTCAAATGTTTTTATTTGGTATGATTGTCTTTAGAATTAATTTAATTGAAAAATCATGTGTTTATGTTTAGTTATTCCTCCAATCATATTAAATGTTGTATGTCATTTGATTCATGCATTTGTCTTTTGCAAAATTAACTAAATTAAATGGTTCCCTTTATGTCAAGCTTGCATGTGTTAATTTAATTTAATATAAGTGTGCCTATTATCACTATTAAATCAAAGTTATTTTAAAAAGTTTATAAGTCAACTATAACATTTGAGTGATAATAGTTATAAATATTTATAAGCTTGCATGTGTCATGCTTAGAACATGTGATATGGAGTTCTCTTTTTAGTATATATGGATTTGCATAAAGTTTGAATGTTAACAAGTGTATAGTACATTTGAAAAGGACATAACATTTGTTTGAATTCATTCCAATGTATTTCTATGTTAGAATTTAGATAGAACTTTAGCTCACATATATAAATAATTCAATTGAAAGAAATATAACTTTTGCATGATTTTCCATTCTTGTAGTCACTTGTACATTCATGTGTATTCAAGAATAGTGGGTATATCTAGTCTAGACATTCCGTGATGCAAGGCTTTAAGTAGCCCCAAGGAGGTCTTTACCTCCCCTTTAACAATGGTGAAGTATCTAAAAACTTTTATACACTTGTATGTGCATTTAGCTAGTGAATGCAAATCTCCTTTTCAACTTTAGCTCACATGTATAAATAATTCAATTGAAAGAAATACAACTTTTGCATGATTTTCCATTCTTGTAGTCACTTGTACATCATGTGTATTCAAGAATAGTTGTATATCTATTTGACATTCGGGATGCAAGGCTTTAAGTAGCCCCAGGAGGTCTTTACCTCACTCCCCTAGTTTAATAATGGATAAGTATCTGCTTAAAACTTTTATACACTTGTATGTGCATTTAGCTAATGAATGAAAATCTCCTTTTCAACTTTAGCTCACATGTATAAGTAATTCAATTGAAAGAAATACAACTTTTGCATGATTTTCCATTCTTGTAGTCATTTGTACATTCATGTGTATTCAAGAATAGTGGGTATATCTATGGACATTGGGATGTGAGACTTTAAGTAGCCCCAAGAGGTCTTTTTCATTCCCCTAGTTTAACAATGGCAAAGTATCCATTTAAAACTTTGATACACCTGTATGTGCATTTAGTTAATGAATTAAGATCTCCTTTTCTACAAATATACACATCTACATTCATCGTCTAAGTATGCTAAAACTTATTGTATGTGTATGTATATTTAAGATTAATATCATATGCATGTCACATGTGATGGAAAGGAATGATTGAACATATGTCATGTGATAGTAATTCAATTGAATTAATCTTAAGATGCCTTTCATATTAAATAAGATTATTTTAAGTGAGCCTAAACTTAGGATTAAGTTAAAATTTATAATAAGCCATTCACTAAAGAGAGCTAAATCAAATTTACATGCTTTAGAAAGTGGCTTAAGGTAGGGATGAAAGAGGGCAATCCTCTTTCCTTCACTTTATAACACTTAGTTGCTAAGTGTAATAAAATGAAACAAAAGAAAACACAAATTAAAATTCTCAAATCAATTAAATAACTTCAAGTGAGACCAACCCTTCATGTTAAATTAAATATTTCTAAACTTAGAGAACTACAACTCTAATGCCTAGCAAGACATACCACACAAGCCTTAACACACACATTAGAATTAAGTCACTACTTCTAGCTTTATGTTAGGGCAATGCTTGGTATGATGTATATTTCAGTTTGAGATGTATTATTATAGACTAGATGTTAGGGTGTATGCCTCGTAGACTGATGGTAGGGTGTGATTAGCCTAATCATGTTTTCTGTAGGGAATTACGTTTAATGGGATGCTTAAAAATAAATACAAATGCACTCTTTCCAGGTTGTGTTTCCCCTAAGCATAATCCAAGTTAGGAGTGGGTTGGTTACCCATGTGCTGGTGCTAAGTCTAAATTATGACATAACTACTTGGGATTGTATGTATGTTTAACTAAATTTATTTTATGTAGTTAGATTTATTTTTCCTATTCTTAATGTAATTTTGCAATTAATTAGGATTAGTGCTATGGGGAGGATGAGCATTGGCTAGAAGGCTTTCTGGGAGGCCATGTGATGCCTTGAAGTGGAGCAAATTAAATCAAAGGAAAGAAATGAAGACTTGAAGAAAGAAGAATGAAGACCCCATAGCATTCATTCATTATAAATTATAATTATTATTTTGTAATTTTGGGTTGTATGTAGAGCTAGCTACCCATCTTTTCTTCGGTTGATTACCATCGCTTTTATTCTTTCATGATAGTTATAGAAATTGGTTCATGATTTGTTAGGATGTGTACTAGAAATGCAATGCTTTTCTTAATTTCTTAAATGATTGATGTTTGAATGTGTGGCTTGGATGATTAGGCTCTTAGAGAAAATAAATCTTTTATCCAACTACAACACATAACTACAGCTTTTAAATAATTCATAACCTCACATAAAGCAGGCATTAAATCAAGATAATTAAAAGATTTAGCAAACCCTTAGCAATGTTGTATGTCTCACATCATGTATGCATATTGCTTTACTCTTACTAAGAGAGGGTTTCCATCCTTGCGATAGGGGAAGGCTTGGCCTCCTCTGGTGGAAAACACCACTTTCCCATTTATTTAGCCAATAATCTGACTTCATCATGCATATAGGCATACCAAATCCCAAAACCTTTGTCAAAATGAAGTGTCCAAAATCAAATAAAATTTGAAAAGATTTGCATTTGTAGATTAAGTCATTACTCATACCACTCATGCTCTAGTCTCTTAGGGAGTGAGTTTAAGGACTTTTGTCTTTTTCTAAATTAATAATAGCCCAACTATCTTTCAAATGCATAAGACTTGCTTACTTGGTTTTAAAATCATAGGAGGAGTTAGGCATACCTAGTGTTATAAGCTTAACAAATAATTGGTTTATTCTCTTTGTAGGTAAACCTTATGCCCATTTTTCTTAGACTTAGGTCATTCTGCCAAAGCTCCCTAGACATAGGGTCTAAGGCTATTGTTTTCTTCAAGCTACTAGCATAAATCCTCTACTCTTGGGCATTTCCACAACTTTGTGTTATTGGATTATGAGTCCTAGCTTTCTAATAAAATGTTAACTTCAATAAAATTAATATCTTCAACCTCAAACATATAAAATCCAACCATAGGATAGATTGGAATGCTCACTAGCTTCCTAGTATCATGAGCATTTCCTACTCATTCCCTTTGGCTTCAATAATAAGTCTTCCTTGAACAATCCCATTTAATTTTTTAATACAAACAATCCTTTCATAGCCTAAATTTTGAAATCTTTGGAGACCTTAATTTCTACTTTAATCAAGAGTATATGAATTCACATTCTAGGATGTAATTAACTATGGGGGCTTGCCTCCATAGGGAACTTAATGAACCCAGCTTAAAATAAACCCTACTTTACTTTTCCATGTAAAGTAGGGGAAAAATCTCTCGTATATTTGAAAACCCATCATGCCTTAGGAGGGTGATGATTTCTATCTATCGAGATAGTGTATCATTATTTAATTTCATACTAGATCACTTCAATAAGTAATTAAGATCTGCATGGTGTCCCGATCTCAAAAAATAAACACCACAATTAATTTTTTAATGTTGTTGCTAATAATTAGAAAGCTCCTTTACATCCTTATAATTCATTAGGGGATGAATAGACTCGTTTAAATTGAAATGACTTAAACAAAATGGTTTGGTGGAACAAGCATTATTTTAAAATCATTTTGCTAATATGAAGGATTTGGAAAATTTTGTTTATGATCTTGAAGTTTATATTATGAAGAAACCTTCCAAGATTATGGACTTGAATGAGGTGAAGGATAAACTTGTTAATTTTCAAAATATGGAAGAAACTTATTAGCATCAAAAAGTTGCTAGTAAACATATTGCAGATGGTGATAGGAATACTAGGTATTTACATGCTTTAGTTAATAAAAAGAGAGCTTTAAATAATATTTAGAAAATTAAAATGATAATGGAGAATGGATGAGAATAATGATATTAAGGATTCTTATTAATTATTTTAGAAATATGCTTAATAAGAGTTGCTCTTATGAAGCTATTTCTAAATCACACTTGATTCCTTCTATTATTACTAATGATGACAATGTTTTTGCACTATTTTTGAATGAAGATGAAAATTTTAAAGTTCTTAATAGCATGAAGATATATTCTGTTTCGACTGAGGGTTTCACTAGTCAATTTTTTCAAAATATTGGTTTATTATTAAAAATGATTTGATTGATGTTGTGGTTGATTTCTTTAATGGTAATCCTTTTCCTAGATATTTTTTAGCACTTCTATTATTCTCATACCTAAGAAAATAATCCGACTATTGAGTGAGTTTAGACCTATCGCTTTGCACCTTCTTCAATAAGCTAATTTCCAAAATTATTGCCAATAGGCTTAGTCCTCTTCTTCATAAGATCTCTCTCAACCAAACTAGTTTTGGTAAATCTATTTCTTATAATATTTTACTTGCCCAAGAATTAATTCATGATTTAGATGCTAGAATAGTGGAGGAAACATTCTTTTCAAATTAGATATTACCAAAGCTTTTGATAATATTTCTGGGATTTCCTTTTTCACATTATGAATTTATTTGGGTTTTCTGATAAATTTATTTTTCCTATTAAAAATTGTATTAATAATGCCCAATTTTCTATTTTGCTTAATGGGGAAGCTTTGGGTTTCTTTCCTTCCTCCCATGGCTTAAGATAAGGGGATCCTTTATTTTCTACTTTATTTATCATTGTTTTTGAATACTTACCTAGGAGCATCAATGATTTATTCTTAAATAATCCTAGTATGTATTACAGAACTCTTGGGGTTTTCCTATTTCCCATTTAAGCTTTATGGATGATTTCATTATTTTTTGCAATGCTTCTATTCATCATATCAAGAATCTTAAAAATCTTTTAAATACATTTCGTAGAGAAAGTGGTCTTACTATCAATGATAACAAAAGCTATTTCAATTACTTCTTCCAGTATCTCCAATAATAAAATCAATCACATACTACATATACTAATTTTAAACATCAACATTTACCTCTTAAGTACTCTCCTCTTTCAAAGGTCCAAAATGATCCCATCTTTTGATGAGTTAATTCAAAAAATTTTAAATAAAATTTCTATTTGGGAATTCATTTACTCCTTTGGTGGTAGGCTCACTATTCTTAAAAGCACTCAATTCAATGCCTCTATTTTGATTCAAACTATTATTCCTACTAATTCTACTTTTATCAATTCATCGCTTGCTTAATAAATTTTTTTAGGGATCCAATAATTCTATTAAAAGAATGCATTGGAGGCATAAATGTTGTGGTCCTTTTGGTGAAGTTGGTCTTGTTTGCAAACCTATTCGTGAAGCTATTATTTTCTTCTCTCATAAGCTCTAGTGGAATTTTAGAAAGAATGATAGCCTTTGGGCTAAATTTATGATGGAAAAATACTGCCAATGTAGACACCCTCTTATATGTGGTTATAATGTTGGTGACTCTCCAGTTTGAGAATGGCTTTACTCCATTAAATGGGTTGTTAAATGCTTAATATCTTGGGGTATTCATTTGGGCTCATCCTTCTTTAAGAAAGACAATTGGATTAGCAATGGATCTATTGACTCCCTTTTATCTACACACTCTATCGCTATCAAAGTTAACTCTTTTTTGGCTTAATAACAATTGGAATGAAAACAAACTTGAAAAATATATCTTTATTTCTCTTTTTGATAACTTTAGAAATGTCCCTTTTTTTTTTCTAACAAACCTGATCAAATTCTTTTTAAGCTCTCTTATAATGGTGAATTCATTCTTAAAGAGGTTTAGAATTTTATCGAGATAAGTGTAACACCTCTAATGCTTTCATTAAACTTTGGAACAATATCATTCCCATTTCTTATTCAATTTTAGCTTGAGGATTTTGAATAACTTTATTCTTGTAGATTTCTTGCTCTAGAATAAAGGGTTTTATTTACCTTCTAAGTGCTATTATTTTCATATTGAAAATGTTAATCATGTTTTTATCAATGGTGCCATTGCTTCCAAATTATGGATATGGTATGATGATTTATTTAACACTAACTATTTTATGGTTTCCTTTCTTTATATCAACTTCTTGAAGCTTGTTTCCAAAAAAATGTGAAAGGTCATATCAAAATCATAATTGGTATTACCTTTATTTGGTTCATTTGGATGGATAGAAATGATGCTAAATATCATGGTATTCTATGAATCATAAAAGGATCCCTAGAACTAAAGAAAAAAATTCATGCTTTGTTTAATTAGCAACATCCATTTTAGAGGTTACAAATTTGTGGCTAAAAAATTAGGTCTCATTCTGCCTATCATTTCTTTCAATAAGGCTATTAGGATATCCATTGGATCAAACCTAATGAGAACTTTATTAAAATCAATACTAATGGTTCAGTTTCACCTAATAAATATGGTTGTGGTGGTATTATTATGGATTCCAATGGTACATATTTGCTTTTGCTTATCTCCTCAAAGCATGTTCTATTATTCATGTTGAGCTTATGGCTATTAATAAAACTATTGATATATTTTTGAACATAGGCCTCTTTAATATTTGGATTGTTGACACTCTTCTTTACTTGATTTGCTCACTTCTAATAAAATGGGGAATGCGATTTATTTTATCTCCTTAATCACACTAAAACCCTCCTCTCTCAAGTTTGCTACAAAATTTCTATTCTGTGAAGGTAATGCTTGTGATTTTCTAGCCAATTTAGGTGTTAATTAAATGAGCTCACTATATTAGATAATCAAAACTTACCTAAGCTATTGAGAGTTTTGGTTATTCTAGATAACTCGACTACTGACTGACTTTAACTGCTTTTTTTTGTTGGTCTTAGCTATGGTGTTTCTTTGAGCCTTTTATTGATTGATGCTTTTGTGATTTCCCATATTTGGATTCTTTGTTCTTCTTCTTGGGTCTTGGCTAACTTCATTTTCTATGAGTGCTACCTTGTTTGGTGGATGTTGTTGTTGTTTCTACCCTCTACCTTTGTCTTGGTGGTGTTTATTTGAAGGTCGTTAGTCTTTTCATTTCTATCTTAGTGTTGGGATTTTGGTGGTTACTACTTTCCTTTCCTATTTTGGCTCGATGGCTACATTATTGGTTGTTCAGCTTATGGTTTGAAGCTTGATGTTTTGTGGTTATTCCCTTCCTATTTTCTCTATTTATTCTCTGGTCTGAAGGACTTTATTTTGCTCATCCTTTCCTTCCCCTGGTTTACTGGTGGGTTTGTGGTCCTCATAGCTTGCTTTTCCTTGTTTGGGGGTGATTATCATAATTATTTCATGGTTATTTTTGGTGGCCTCCTATTGAATTCTAGTTATGCCTACTATCGATTTTCCCCTCTGAATGAGGTTTGCCCATATCTCTTGCTTCCTTATTTGAGTTGGATCTTCTCGCTGTGTTGACTGGTGGCCTTTGCTGTTGATTGGCTATATATTGGTGGGTTGGTTGACTGGGTGGCTGTGTTGGATAGTTTTACCTCCTCCGTTGGTGGAAGATCTGGGGGGTTGTTGGTGGTTTATCTTTAGTTTGGATTTGGCCTAGTGAAGGCTATTTGTTGGCTATTGTATTTTCTATTTTGTTGATTGGATCCTTATTTTTGGTTTGGTTCTTGGTTATGTTTTCAACCTCCTCCTAATCTTTCCTCTGAACTACTTATCTTTTGCTTTTTCTTATTTGGGTGCCTTAGTTGTCTTTTTCTGCATAAATGTTATTTCGGTGAGCTAGGTGGTTTTATTGGTTTGTTTGTTTTTTGGTGAGATCTTTTTTTTTCTTCATTTTGGTTTGTTATCATTGTCAAAGGTTGTTTAGTGGTTTTTGCCTGTGTGCTACTCACTTGGTTTGGTGTCTTGATTTTATTTCCCTCTTTCTGGTGTATTTTTCTCCTTTCCTAATATCTTGCTTTTGGGTGGTTTTGCTACATTGGCTATTTTTGGTGGTAGCCTTGTGATGCTCCTTTGGTCTTTTGTTTATCTGTCTGGTGGAGGTGCAGCTCCCCTTTATCTTTGCATGTCTTGGGTTATCCTCTACTGATTGGATTGGTGGTCAGTTGGTGTTAGTATCCCCTATTTAGGTATTGGTTTGCTATTGCTTTGGGGACAATCTTGGGATGGTTCTTTGGCATTGGGCTTGTCTTCTCTGATTGTGTATATCCTCTAATGATGCTTGCTCTTTTGGTATTTCTCCTCCCTTTGGTGTTGGCTTTGGTGGTTTTCCGTATGCTATCTGATGGATGGCTATTGGTCTCTTTTACTCCTTGGTTGTTTTGGTATTTTGTGCTTGGATGTTCTTGGTTGGAAGACTTTGTATTTGTTGGATGATGATCTGATGATTACATGAGGTATGATGGTTATGATGGCCTATGTTTCCTCTATTTCTTGTTTTGTTGGTAGCACTATATGTAATTGTAACCCTTCTTCTAAGTTTGGATCCTTACACACAAGTTGCTCTAAGATGATCATGTCGAGCCTTTTCTTTACTTTGCTTTTCTCTATGCCTACTTAATTGTACTCATCCTTTCCTTAGAATGTTGCAGATTTCTTTTATAGGTTTAGGGTTGATTTTGCTGTTATCAAAGAAATCAAGTGGATTTTGCTATTGCTCATATGGATCTTCTATATTTTGGTTTTTTGCTTCTTTATTTAATATTGTAATAGTTTGGGATTCATCTCTTTAGGTTTTATTATAGTTTCTTGAGCATTAGTTTAGAGATTTATCTCCTTTAAAGGCTTTGTACTTATTTTGTGGCAATAAAATTAATTTTCTAAAAACCCTAAACCCTAAACTAAAACCTAAACCCAAAACCTAAAATCAAAACCATAAACCATAAACTAAGAACCTAAACCCCTAAACCCTAAACCCTAAACCCTAAACCTTAAGCCCTAAAATCCTAAACCATAAACCCTAAATTTTAAACCCTAAAACCTAAACCTAAATAAAAATAAACAAAAAATAAAACCTAAACTAAAACCAAAATCCTAAACCTAAAACTTAAACCCTAAACCCTCCTTAAACCTTAAACCCTAAACCCTAAACCCTAAACCCTAAACCCTAAAACCCTAAAACCCTAAACCCTAAACCTAAAACTAATCGTAAACCCTAAACCCTAAACCCTAAACTAAAACTTAAACCCTAAACCCTAAACCCTAACCCTAAATTTAAACCTAAACCCTAAAAAACCTAAAAAACCTAAACCTAAACTAAATAAAACCTAAAAATAAAATAGATAAGAAAACCTAAACCTAAATAAAATAAAATAATAAAATAAAATAAAAACCTAAACTAAAACCTAAACATAAGAATAAACCTAAAAATAAAATAATATAAAATATAAAATAAAAACAAAACTAAAATAAATTAACAAAAAACCTAAACTACACTAAAAAAATAAAATAAACCTAAAATAAAAACCTAAATAAAATAAAACTAAACCTAAAATAAAATAAAATAAACCTAAAAAAGATAAAATAAAACCAAAACCAAAAAACCTAAAAAATCAAAAATAAAACCTGAACCTAAAAAATAAAATAAAATAAAAATAATATTAAACTAAAAAATAAACCTAAACCTAAACCTAAACCTAAAAATAAACAAAAATAAAAAACCTAAACAAAAATAAATAATCCTAAAATTAATAAAATAAAAAATAAAAAATAAAAAATAAAAAAACTGATATAAATAAAAAATAAACTAAATAAACCTAAACCTACTGGTTTACTTAATTTAAAAAAACCCTAAGTCCTAAACTTTAAACCCTACAAAACCATAAACCCTAAACCCTACAAAATTATAAACCCTAAACCCTAAACCATAAACCCTAAACTAACCCTAAACCCTACAAAATTATAAACCCTAAACCCTAAACCATAAATCCTAAACTAACCCTAAACCTTAAATTATAAATTAACCATAAAAATACTAAACCCTAAAGCCTAAACACTAAACCCTAAACCCTAAATGCTAAACCCTAAACGCTAACCCTACACCCGAAACCCTAAAACCCTAAAACCTAAACCTAAACCAAAAACCCTAACCCTAAACCCTAAAGCCAAAACCCTAAACCTAAGCCAATAGTAACTAATTAAATAAAAAATTTAACCTAAACCATAAAAAATGGGTAGAACCTTGACGGCATAAGCATCACTATCAACCAGGCTCATTCTAGATCAAAGGAGAAGTGGCGCAGCTATCATGGTGGGGAATCTAGAGGTGGTGGATATGGAGGTGGTGGTCGCAGCAATGGTGGTTATGGAGGTTGGAGGAGCGAGGGAGGTTACTGCTGTAGGGGTGGCAGAGGGAGAGATCTTAAATATGATGACAGATCCCGCTACTCTAGAGGCGAGGATGGTTTTGATGGGAACTGGAGAAACTGAGGAACAACCAATCTGATCTACCGCTTATGGAATTATGTCTTTACATTAGAGACAGTTCTAGTTATCTAGGGTTTATGATTTGCTCTATGTGTGCTCATATTTGATCCTTGTTGTCACTCGTGTCCTAGAAAACTTGGTGTGTAACTTGGTTGATGAAATCGAAAAGAAGAAATGTTGAATCTAAATTTATTCTCTATTAAAAAAACAAATCTTAAACCCTAAACCTTAAACCCTAAACCCTAAACCCTAAACTATAAACTAAAACCTAAACCATAAACCCTAAACCCTAAAAATCCTAAACCCTAAACACTAAACCTTAAACCCTAAACCCTAAACATTAATCCATAAAACCCTAAACCATTAACCCCAAACCCTAAACCCTAAAACATAAACCTAAATAAATAAATAAAACAAAATAAACTAAAATAAACTCTAAACCTAAACCTAAACTTAAACCTAAACCCTAAAACTATAAAACCCTAAACCCTAAACCCTAAACTAAACCCAAAATCTAAACACTAAACCCTAAACTAAACCTAAACCCTAAAACTAAACCTAAAACTAAATAAACCTAAAAAATAAAATAAATAAATAAAACCTAAACCTAAATAAATAAAAAAAATAAAATAAAATAAACACCTAAAAAACTTAAACCTATATCAAACCTAAAATAAAATAAAATAAAAAATTAAAAATTCAACTAAAATAAAATAAATAAAACCTAAACTAAACTAAAATAAATAAAGTAAACCTAAAATTAAAACCTAAATAAAATGAAAACTAAACCAAAAATAAAAAATAAATAAACCTAAAAAAGAATAAAATAAAACCAAAACCTAAACTAATAAAAAAATAAACCAAAAAAAATAAAAAAATAAAATAAAACCAAAAAAAACCTAAACCTAAACCTAAACCTAAAAATAAACTAAATTAATAAACTAAACTAAATAAAAATAAAATAAACCTAAACAAAATAAAATAAAATAAACTCAAAATAAAATAAAAAACTAAACCTAGTTATCTTTAATTTAAAATAAAATAAACTAAACACTAAACACTAAATACTAAAACTTAAACCTAAATCCTAAACCCTAAACCTAAACCCTAAACTACAACCTAAACTCTAAACCTATAACCTACAACCCTAAACCAAACCCTAAACCCTAAATCCTAAAACCCAAACCCTAATAAAACCCTAAACTAACCTAAACTTAAACCCTAACTATAAACCATAAACTAAACCCTAAACTAATCCTAAACCCTAAACTAACCCTAAAATCCCTAAACCCTAAACCTAAACCCTAAACCTAAACCCTAAACAAACTCTAAACTAAACCCTAAACCTAAAATAATCCTAAAAAACCTAAACTAAACCCTAAAAATAAAAAGTAAAAAATAAATAAAAAAATAAACCTAAACCCTAAGAATTAATCCCTAGATCACCTTCAAAGATCAAATGGACTAAAAAGGTGGTGGTTAAATGGTGGGGATCTGATAATATGGAGGTGGTGGTAACAAATGGATAAGAGCATAGTTAAATCATGGTAAAAAGAGATCAAACTAAAAAACCTAAACTAACCCTAAAACCTATCTATAATGGTTCTAATACCCTAAACCTCAATCTACTAAACCTAAAAGTTTATAAAAGTTACTTCTAAAAAAATAATTAAAATAAATGTTGATCTAAACCTATATTAAAAAAAAAAAAACCTAAACAAACCCTAAATAAACACTAAACCCTAAATAAAAAAATAAAATAAACCTAAATAAAATATAAAATCTAATTAATACTAAAAAATAAATCTTAAAATAAATAAATAAAATAAACCCTAAAATTAACCTAAATAAATAAAATAAACCTAAATAAAAAATAAAATAAAATAAAAATAAAAACCTAAACTAAACCTAAAACTAAAAAATAAACTAAAATAAATAAACTAAACTAAAAAATATAAATAAACCTAAAAAAATAAAATAGAATAAACTCAAATAAATAAAATAAATTAAATAACCTAAACTACCAATTTATTTAATTTAAAAATAAAAACCCTAAACCCTAAACCTAAACTAAACCCTAAATCCTAAACCTAAACCTAAACCCTAAAACTCTAAACCCTAAACCCTAAAACTATAAACTAAAATTAAACCCTAAAGCCAAACTAACCCTAAACCATAAACCTTAAACCCTAAACTAACCCTAAAAATCCTAAGCCCTAAACTTAAAGCATGAACACTAAACCTTAAACCCTAAATTCTAAACCCTAAACCCTGACCCTAAACTCTAAACCCTAAACTCCTAAATACTAAAACCCTAAACCCTAAACCCTAATTCCTAACCCTAAACTCTAAACCTAAACCTAAAGTAACTAAATAAATTAAAAAATAAACCTAAACTTAAGAATAAAAACCTGATGGTAGAACATCACCTATTAATCTAGATCTAGGTGAGGATGAGGCTATACATTAGTGGTGGAAGGGGATCAAGTTATGGTGGATATGGAGGTGGTGGAAAAGCAGGCTATGGAGGCGGTGAGGTTACCATGGTGGTGGAGGAGATCAAATTTAATGATGGATCCCTACCGAGAGGTGGTTCTAATGGGAACTATAGAAATTGAAGAATGACCAATCCGATTCTTATGGAACTGTCTTTATAAAAAGATTACCTGGGTTTTGATTTCATGTGTACATTTTTATCTATGTTGTCACTGTGTCTTACAAAACTTGGTGTTACTTGGTTGATGAAATCAAAAGAATAAATGTTGAATAATTAGTTTTCTATTAAAACCTAAACCTAAACCTAAACCCTAAACCCCAAAACTAAAAAACTAAAACCTAAACCCTAAACCCTAAACCCTAAAACCCAAAACCCTAAACCATAAAACCTAAACCTAAATAAAATAAAATAAAATAAAATAAAATAAAATAAAATAAAAATATAAACTAAAACCTAAACCCTAAACCCTAAACTAACCTTAAACCCTAAACCCTACCTAAAACCCATAAACCCTAAACCCTAAACACTAAACCCTAAAATCCTAAACCCTAAACCCTAAACCCTAAACCCTAAAACCCTAAATCATATGCCCTAAATCCTAAATCCTAAAACCTACAACTCTAAACCCTAAACTAACCCTAAACCCTAAACACTAAATAATAAAAACCTAAAAACCATAACCTAAACTAAAAAAAACCTAAAAATAAAATAAATAAATAAACCTAAACGTAAATAAAATAGAAACCTATACTAAAACTTAAACCTAAACCTAAACCTAAAAATAAAATAAAAATAAAAACTAAACCAAAATAAAATAGATAAAAACCTAACCTAAACTAAAACATAAAATAAACCTAAAAATAAAAAAACCTAAATAAAATAAAACTAAACCTAAAATAAAAATAAAATAAACCTAAAAAATAAAATAAAACCTAAACCTAAACCTAAAAAATAAAATAAAATAAAATAAACTAAAAAATAAACCTAAACTAATCCTAAACCTAAAAAAATAAACTAAAATAACCTAAACTAAAATAAAAAACCAAAAATAAATAGATTAAACTTAATAAAAATAAAAATAAAATAACCTAAATAAAAAAATAAACTAAAATAAATAAAAAATAAACTAAATAAACCTAAACTTAAAGTTTACTTAATTTTTTTTAAAAAAAATTCATTGAACCTTAAACCCTAAAAACCCTAAACCCCAAATCCTAAACCCTAAACCCTAAACATAAACCTACAACCATAAACCCTAAACCTAGAACCTATAACCCTAAGCCCTAAACCTTAAACGCTAAACCTTAAGCCTTAAACCTACAACCATAGGCCCTAAACCAACAGCCTACATCCCTAAACCCTAAACCTTAAACCCTAAAACCCTAAATCATAAACCCTAAACCCTAAACCATAAAAAATCATAAATCCTAAACCTAAACTAACCTAAAACCTAAACCTAAAACCTAAAACCTAAACCCTAAACTAAATAAAACCCTAAACATAAAATGTTAAACCTTAACCTCACCTAAACTAAACTCTAAACTAAACTATAAACTAAACTAACCTAAACTAAACTATAAACTATAACCTAAACCTAAACTATAAACTAAACCTAAACCTAAACTTAAATCTAAACTAAACCTAAAATTAAAACCAAAACCTAAAACTAAACCTAAAACTTAAACCTAAACCTTAAACTTAAACTCTAAACTTAAACCTAAACTAAAACTAAACTTAAAAAAAACTAAACTTTAAAATCAACTCTAAACTTAAACTCAACTAAAACCTAAACTAAACTAAACTAAATATAAACTAAACCAAAACCTAAATTTAAACTAACTTTAAACTAAACTAACCTAAAACCCTAAACCCAAAACCCTAAACTAAAACCTAAACTAAATCATAAAACCATAAATCATAAACCCTAAACCTAAATAACCCTAAAACCCTAAACCCTAAACTTAAACTAAACCATATTAAACCTAAACCCTAAACCTAAACTTAAAAAAATCCTAAACTTAAACTTAAAGTAACCCTAAACCCCTAAAACCCTAAACCCTAAACCCTAAACTCCTAAACACCCTAACCTAAAACCCTAAATTAACATAAACCTAAACCTAAACTTGAAAAATAAAATTAAATAAAAAACTTAAACCAAAAAATTAAAATAAATAAACTAAACTAAATAAAAATTTAAATTAAACTTAATTAAAAAAATAAAATATACTAAAATAAATAAAAAAAATTAACCTAAATAAACCTAAACTACTAATTTTAAAACTAAATCCTAAACTAAAATAAAACCTAAACCTAACTAAAACTAACTAAAACCCTAAACTCCTAAACTATCCTAAACCCTAAACTAAAATCATAAACCCTAAAAAACCCTAAACTTAAACACTAAACCTAAAACTAAAAAATAACTAACCTAAACCTAAACTATAAACCTAAAACCTAAACTAAATCCTAAAATTTAAACTAAACTAAAACCTAAACTAAACCTAAACCTAAACTCCTAACCTTAAAACTATAAATCC
This sequence comes from Cymbidium sinense, assembly GCA_021442155.1. Taxonomy (NCBI): domain Eukaryota; kingdom Viridiplantae; phylum Streptophyta; class Magnoliopsida; order Asparagales; family Orchidaceae; genus Cymbidium; species Cymbidium sinense. Next base: position 48,272 of record JAKCPB010000494.1, on the reverse strand, counting down.
TAAAAATAACTTAACTAAATAAACCCTAAACCTAAAACCTAAAAACTAAACCTAAACTAAACTAAAAACCTAAAACCCTAACTAAACCTAAAACTAAACCTAACTTAAAACCTAAAACCCCTAAACTAACCTAAACCCTAAAACCTAAAATTTAAATCCTAAACTAACCTAAACCTAAACTCTAAACCTAAAATCCTAAATCCTAAAACCTTAAACCTTAAACTCTAAACCCAAACCCAAAACCCTAAACCCTAAACCCTACACCATTAACCCTAAACCTCTAAACCTTAAACCCTTAACCTTAAACCTTAAGAACCCTAAAACCTAAAGCCTAAATACTAAACCATAAACCCTAACCCTATACCCTAAACCCTAAATAAACATAAACCAAAACTTAAACCTAAAAATAAACTAAAATAAAAACCTAAACTAAAATAAATTAACCTAAAATAAAGAAACTAAACTAAATAAAAATAAATTATAAACTTAAATAAAATAAAAAATAAATTAAACTAAAATTAATAAAAAAATAAACTAAATAAACCTAAACCTACAAGTTTACTTAATTTAAAAACACTAAACCCTAAAACTATCCCTAAACCCCAAATAATAAATTCCCTAATAACCCTAAACCCTACCACCCTAAGCCTTAAACCGTAAACCATAAACCCTAAACCCTAAACCCTGAAACCATAAACCATAAACCTTACACTGTAAACCCTAAACAAACCCTAAACCTTAAAAATTGTAAGCCTTAAAGCCTAAACATTAAACCATAAATCCTAAACCATAAACCCTAACCTTAAACTCTAAACCCTAAAAGCATAAACCCTAAAACCCTAAACCCTAAACCTACCCAAGACCCTAAACATAAAGTAAATTAATTAAAAAATAAACCAAAACCCTAAACCAAATAAACCTAAACCTTTACTTAAATCCTAGAATGCGTAACCTGATGGGGTACATCACCATCACTATTTCAAACCTCTCGTGGAAAGGTGGAGGTGGTGGGGATCTGGAGGTGCCTGGATATGGATGTCCTAGTGGTTATGGAGGTGGAGGAGTGATGGTTATAGTGGTGGCGAGGGAGAGATCATATCATGGTAGATCACTACCGTGGTGGTTCTGATGGGAACTAGAGAAACTTAAGAATGATTGATCCGATTTGCTAATTATGGAACTGTATCTTTATAGTAGAGATAGTTCTAGTTATCTAGGGTTTTTGATTTGCTCTATGTGTGCTCATTTTTTATCTATGTTGTTGCTTATGTTTTAAAAAACTTGGTGTGTTACATGGTTGATGAAATCAAAAAGATCAAATGTTTAATTTGAATTTATTCTCTGTTTAAAAAAAACCAAAAACCCTAAACCCTAAAACCTAAACCCTAAACCTTAAACCCTAAATCCTAAACCCTAAAAAACCTAAACTGTAAACCCTAAACCCTAAACCCTAAACCCTAAATCCTAAAACCTAAACCCTAAAACCCTAAACCCTAAAACCTAAACCCTAAAGCCTAAACCCTAAACCATAAACCCTAATAATATTAAAAAAATTAAAGGGAAAAAACCCCGCCACTCGAGCCCTCTCCTCGTGTTCTAGCAATTTCCTTTCCCACTCTCATTTTCAACTTTTTGGACACTGCTCGTAGGTTCTTTGAGCGATTCTCAATGGATTCCTTCTATAATCGATGGTCACTGGCCGATTTTGGCCCTAGAACTTATTTTGAGGCATGCCTATGGTTATGTGCTCTGATCTGATTATGGAAAACATTGCTAAGCCTTTTGAATTCACTTTGGTTGGAAAGTTTACTCTTCATAAGTCTAATCTAGAAAACATTCACTCTTTCTTTAGAGTCCAAACTTTCGTGCTTTATGATTTGTTTAATTGATCCCCATACATTTTGATTCAATTTATGAATGATTTGGATTACTCTCACATTTTCTCTCATCATTCTTATTTTGTTTAAAATTGCCAAATGAGGTTGCTAAAATGGACTCCACTATTTCATATCAAGGAAGAATCCCCAATTGTTTGGTTTGATTTCTCTCCTATACAAATTCATTTAGAACTATGAATTCCTTTTGTGGTGCCTTATTCGCCATTTCAAATTGATCAAGTAACTACAAAATCTCATCATTCAAGCTAATCCTTGTTGAATTAAATTACCAAGAAACACCCCAAAGAAATCTGGTTGGTATCTAAAAATTATGGTTATATGCAAAGAATTGAATTTGAAAATTTCATCTTTGTTCTCACCGCAAAATCCATGGGCCTATAATTATAAATGTTTCATTCTTCATCCACCTAAAAAAGAAAATCCTATTAAAAAAAAAACTTCTATTCCTAACCCTAGTCACATTGTTAAATATCAAAAACTACTTTTGAAAAAAAGGATTCTTTAAATGTTCCTAATAAGGATTTACCTTTTACTTCTAATAATTGAAGGCTTCTAATGTGAATAATAATAGCTTTTCTAAACTTTTGAATGAGGATTCTATTTCCTTGATGATCCTTGCATCCTCGGCTTTGATAGATGAAAATGAATCTTTAATGGAGAACAAAATGAGGAATTTAATATTACATCATTAATATGGCTTTAATACCTCATGATAATCGTTGATAAACGATTCCATATTCAAAATTTAGATGATTTAACTTCTCAAAAAGATTTGCTAATTTGATAATGATGAGGAAGGCTTCCCATTTGCCTTCTTAATAAATCAATTTTTTGCTCCCTCCCTTGTTGTTCTCGAAGCTCATTTGTCTTTAATAAATTCTAGTGTCTTCAAAGAAGGAGAATTCACTTCTCATCAAGAGATTTCTCCTAAATCTGTGACTAATGTTGCTAAATCCTTTTCGAATGATGATTCAAAGGGAAAAGAAAATGGCTTCCAAACATTCTATTCAAAAAAGGATACAAATTGCTAAACATTTTCCTCCTAAATTACCAAGAAACACTAGATATGCCTCCCTCTCTTCTCTCAATTAACTTTACTACCTAACCTTTTCTTTTCTTTATGTTTAATTTTTTAGTTTGAATGTAGAGGGATTGGTGCCCTATCTCTATAACTATATTAGAAATCTTTATCATATCCATAATATTTATTTACTTATTATTCTTGAGTCGCTTATTCATGCTAATAAAATTAACCATGTTGCTAGAATGATCTGCTTCAATAAAATTTTCTAATGTTAATAATAAGATTTGGTGTTTTTGAATAACTTTGTAGACTTTTCTATTCTTGATGATTTTTATCAAGTTGTCAATGCTCAAATCTCTTATGGTGATTATTGTATTTGGGCTCTTTTGTTTATGCATCTTGTAATAGATCTGTAGAAATCTTCTTTGTGATAACTTGACTAATTTTGCCACCTTCAATAAACCTTGGTTTGTTGGTGATTTCAACACTATTGTGTTCTCTTCTAAACAAAGTGGTGGTTGCTCTCCTAATATTTATTCCATGGAAGAATTTTTCAATATCATCCTTAATTGTAATTTGATTAATATTTATTTTAAGGGTTCTAATTATACTTGACAAAACTCTAGACTTTGGCAAAGGTTGGACCAGATTCTTTTTAATACTCATTGGATTACTCAATGGCCTATTACTCCTATCAATCATAAACCTTGTTTGATCATGCTCGTCTTTTGAGATCTAAACCTAAACAAAATAAAACATAAAAATAAAATAAATAAAAAAACCTAAACCTAAATAAAATAAAAAAATAAAATAAAATAAAAACCTAAACTAAAGCCTAAACCTAAACCTAAACAGAAAAATAAAATAAATAACAAATAAACTAAAATAAAATAAATAGAAAATCCACACTAAATTAAAAAAATAAAATAAACATAAAAATAAAAAACTTAAATAAAATAAAAACTAAACATAAAATAAACCAAAAATAAAATAAAATAAAAACTAAATAAAAACTTAAACCTAAAAAATAAACCTAAAAATAAAAAAAAATAAAACCCAAACCCTAAACTAAAAAAAAAACCTAAACTTAAAATAAATAAAATAAAATCAACCTAAACCTAAATTAAAATAAACTAAACTAAAATAAATAAAACCTAAACCTAAACCTAAAATACTAAACCAAAACCTTAAACTAAATAAAATAAAATAAACTAAAAATAAACCTCTACCTAAACTAAAAGTAAAACAAAAAAATAAACCTAAAATAAAAACCTAAATCCTTAACCTAAAAAAATAAAATAAAAACCTAAACCTAATGAAAAAAAAACTTAAAGCAAAAAAATTAAATAAAAATAAAACTAAGCTAAAAAAACATCAACCTAAACCTAAACCTAAAATTAATTAAAATAACAAACCTAAACTAAAATAGATAAACCTAAAATAAATAAACTAAACTAAATAAAAAATAAAAATAAACCTAATAAAAAATAAAAAAAATGAACTAAAAAAACAAACTAAATAAATTAAATAAACCTTTACACTTTTTAAAACCCTAAACCTAAAATAAACCATAAACCCTAAATCTAAAAAAAAAAACCTAAACTTAAACCTAAAACTAAACCTAAACCATAAACTAAATCCTAAACCCTAAAACCATAAACCCTAAACCCTAAAAACTAAACCATAAACTAACCTAAACCCCAAACCTCTAACAACAACCTTAAACTAAACTAAACCCTAAAGCTAACACTATACCCTAAACCATAAACCTAAATACTAAACCCTAAACCCTAAACCTAACCCTAAACCCTAAACCTAAACCATAACCCTAAACCCTAAACTTATTTTCACTTTGGGTTGAGTTATTATGTTTTGACCTCTTTCTTTGTTGGTGGTGGTTACTACTTTTTTTTAGCTCTTTTCACTGGTATTACTTTTTATTTGTAAATTTTCTTTGTTTGAGTGTTATTTATTCTATGGTTTGTTGTTCTACTTTAACCTCAATTACTTTTTTTTCTAGTTTTTCATGGTTGGATGGTGGCCTTCCTAGTGGGAACTACATTATTCCCTTGGCCTTCCTTAAGAATTTCCTCTTCTTTTGTTGCCTCCCCTCGATTGTTTATTGCTAGATCCTTCACCTTTATTTTGTGTTTGGTTATTCTCCTAGATTACCACTGGTCCTTTGTTTGAAGCCTATGTTGTTATTAGCTTCTTGTTGGTTAGTCTTATTGTGGGAAGTTTAATTTTTTCACTTGTCCTACACTGTTGCCTCTATGGTTGCTTTTTTAGAACTCTATTGTGTGTGGTGCTTATTGGATTTTTCCTTTCCTGGGTTGCTTCCTTTGTTGGTTACTTATGATGGGTTGTTCTCTTTGCCTTATGGTTTTTTATTTGGTTGGAGGACTTTAGTTTTAAATCTTATGGTTAATTTTTTCCATTTTGCCTATTTCTCTATTAATTGGCATGGGTTTGGTGCTTGCTGATGGTTGGTTCTAGTTTTCCCTAGTTTGGAGCTTGGATGGGTATTTGGATAATGGTTATTGTTGGTGTTCTAACATTATTCAAGCCTCTCTCTTGGTTATTATGATTAGTCTATTGTGGTTTTTGTTTGGTGGTTTGCCTACTAGCTAGTTATTGATCGGTTGCTCTTTGTTTAATCAGAGATGGAGCTCTATGGACTGGCCTTATGTTTTATGTATAATGGATATGATGGCTTTGATGCTACTCACCTCTTCTCTCTGGTTGGTAGCATTACATATGATATTAACCCTTCTTTAAGAATTTTAGATGCTCATATGTATTGTTGCCACTTGAGATGATCCTAACTGCCTGAGCCATCTCTTTTGCAGCTCTCTTCTTTTAATCTCTTTATCCTTATCCACTTAAGCTATGACTTTTGCCTTTGTAGTGTTTTATAGATTAGTTTTATAGGTTGGAACTTTACAAAGGGAATGGTCATTACTCAGTCAACCTAAGTGTTGTTGCTATGCATCTTGCTTATCATGCTTTCTCAAAGGAATCATGAACTACTTCTGACTCATCCTTTTACTATTTTCAAGATTTGTTTTCATCTTACTCGGTCTTTTCTTTATGCTTTTAGCTATTGTATTTGCTCTTTGTTTTCTTTTCTTTTCTAATGTACTTAGATGTTTAGCTCTTAGGTTTCTTGTTCTCTGAGAGAGAATTTAGAGCTTTACCGCTTTTAAGGACATTGTATCTTTTCCTTTTCTGATAATAAAATTCTAACTTTCCCCCTAAAAAAATCCTAAACCCTAAACCCAAAACCATATACCCTAAACCCTAAAAAGCTAAAAACAAAACCTAAACTAAATAAAATCTAAAAATAAAAAAAATAAAAAAAACTTAAACCAAAATAAAATAAAAAATAAAATAAAGTAAAACTCAAACATAAACTTGAACCTAAACCTAAACCTAAAAAGAAAAAAAAATAAAAAATAAAATATAAACTAAAAAAAAATAATAAGAACATAAACTAAACTAAAAAAAATAAAAAGCCTTAATAAAATAAAAACTAAACCTAAAATAAAAATAAAATAAATCTAAATTAAAATAAAATAAGAACTAAATAAAAACTTGAACCTAAAAAATAAACCTAAAAAATAAACCCTAAACCCTAAACCCTGAACCTAAAATAAAAACCTAAACCTAAACACAAAACCATAAAAAGAATTTTAAAAAATATTAGAAAAAAAAAATACCCTAACCGTAAACCCTAAACCCTATACCCTAAAACTCTAAACCTTATACCCTAAACCCTAAACTCTGTTAAAAAAAAAAACCTTAAACCCAAAACCATAAACCATAAACCCGAAACCTTAAATAAAAACCTAAACCCTAAACCTAAAACCTAAACCCTAAACCCTAAATCTTAAAATCCCTAAACTCTAAACACTAAACCCTAAACCCAAAACCCTAAAACCCTAAACCCTAAACCTTAAACCCTGAACCCTGAAACCTAAACCTAAATAAATAATATAAACAAAATAAAATAAAAGCTGAATAAAACCCAAACCTAAACCCAAACTTAAATAAAAAAATAAAATAAAATAAAAAGTAAAACTAAACTACAATAAAATAAATAAAAACCTAAACTAAACTAAACTAAAATGAAAAACCTAAATTAAATAAAAACTAAACCTAAAATAAAAATAAAATAAACTTAAGATAAAATAAAATAAAAACTAAATAAAAACATAAACCTAAAAAATAAATCTAAAAATAAAACCTAAAAATAACTAAAAAATAACACCTAAACCCTAAACTAAAAAAAATAACCAAAACTTAAAATAAAACTAAAATAAATAAAATAAAATAAACCTAAACATAAACTAAAATAAACTAAAAAAAAAAAAATTTGAAACCTAAACCTAAAATAAACTAAACCTAAAATATAAGCCTAACCCTAAAAATAAACCTAAGCCTAAACTAAAAAAATAAAACCTAAAATAACAACCTAAAACCTAAACCAAAACCTAATAATAAAAAATAAAACCTCAACCTAAAATAATAAAATAAAAATAAAATTAAACTAAAAAATAAACCTAAACCTAAACCTAAACCTAAATAATAAACTAAACTAAAAAAACCTAGACTAAAATTAATAAACCTAAAATAAATAAATTAAACTAAATAAAAATAAAACTAAAGCAAAATAGAAAATAAAATAAACTAATATTAATAAAAAGTAAACTAAAAAAACCTAACCTTTGGGTTTACTTAATTAAAAAAACCCTAAACCCTAAACTAAACTCTAAACCCTAAACCTAAAACCTAAACCTAAACCCTAAACCCTAAACCCTAAACCTAAACCCTAAACCATAAACTTAAACCCTAAACCCTAAAAAACCTTAAATATTAAACCCTAAACCCTAAAAAACCATAAACCCTAAACCAAAACCCCATACAACCCTAATCCTTAAACCCTAAACCCTAAACCCTAAACCTTAAACCTTAAACCCTATATCCTAAACTAACCATAAACCTTAAACCCCCATACAACCCTAATCCTTAAACTCTAAATCATAAATCCTAAACCATAAACCCTAAACCCTAAACCCAAAACAACCTTAAACCATAAACCCTAAATGCTAAACCCTAAACCCTAAACCCAAACCCTAAACCCTAAACCCAACTATAAACCCTAAACCTAAACTTAAACCTAAACCTAAACCTAAAGGTATAACTTAAAACATAAATCAAAACCTAAATTTAAACTAACTCTAAACCCTAAACCCTAAGCCCCAAACCCTAAACCTAAACCTAAAGCAATTAAATAAATTAAAAAATAAACTTGATCCCTAAAACCAAATAAACCTAACCTAAACCTAAACCTAAACCCCAAACCATAAACCAAAAACTAAAGTACTAATAAATAAATAAATAAACCTAAGCCCTATAACTTAATAAACCTAAACATAAAATTGAACCCTAAGAATGTGAACCTTGATGGTGAACATCACCGTCAACCGTGCTCACCTAGATATGCATGGTGGAGGTGAAGGCAGGCCACATCACAGGTGGTCGCAGAGGGTGGTTGGTGGCGAGGAATGATGAGGTTATAGCATTATAAGGGAGAAATCGAGATATGATGGAGGATCCCATCACTCGAGAGGCCAGGGTGGTTCTTATGGGAATTGGAGAAATTGAAAAATGGTCAATGACCGCCGCATAGACTGTCTTCATAAGTAGAGATGCTTCTAGTTATCTAGATTTTATTATTTTATGTGTGCTCATTTTTATTTGTTATGCTCTTAGAAAACTTGGTGGTTACTTGGTTAATGAAATTGAAAAGAAGGAATCTGAATTTCTTCTATTAAAAAAAACAAAAACCCTAAACCCTAAACTAAAACCTGAACCTAAACCAAAAACCTATACCCTAAACCCTAAACCCTAAAAACCATAAACCATAAACCATAAAAACCCTAAATCCCTAAACCTTAAAATGCAAACCTTAAACCCTAAACCAAAAAAAATCCCTAAACACTAAACCCAAATAAACCCTAAACCCTAAACCTAATAATCACTAAACCTAAACCATAAATCCTAAATAAACCTAAAACCTAAACAAAATAAAACTAAACCCTAAACTATAAATAAACCATGCTCTAAACCAAAACTAAACCCAAAACCTAAACCCTAAATCCTATACGTTAAACCTTAAACCCTAAAATCCTGAAAACCTAACCCTAAACTATATAAATCCTAAAAAATAAAATAAATAAAAAAACCTAAACCAAAAAATAAAATAAAATATAAAATAAATAAAAACATAAACCTAAACCTAAAATAATATAAAATAAACTAATAAAAAATAAAGTAAATAAAATAAATAAAACCTAAATTAAACTAAAAAAATTAAAATAAATCTATGAATAAAAAAACCTAAATAAAATAAAATCTAAAGTGAAAAATAAATAATTAATTAATATAAAAATAAACTTAAAAATAAAAATAAAAAATAAAAATCATAAACTTTAAGCCCTGAACTCTAAACCCTAAACCTTAAATCCTACACTAAATCTAAACATTAAGCCCTAAACCCTAAATCTACAACTAAACCCTAAACCCTAAAACCTAAACCCTTAAAACCTAAACCTAAAAAAACTTAAACTAAATAAACCTAAAACCATAAACCCTAAACTAAACCTAAAACTATAAACCTAAACTAAACTAACTAAACCCTATACTAACTTAAACCTAACTCCTAAACTCATAAACCTAATCTAAACCTAAACTATAAACCTCTAAACCTAAAACTATAAACTATAAATCATAAATCATAAACCCTAAATCTTAAACCCTAAATAACCCTAAATAATCCCTAAAACCTATAAACCTAAACCCTAAACCTAAACTAAACCTAAACCTAAACTATAAAAAAAAACCATAAATCCTAAAACTAAAACTTAAAAAACCCTAAACCCTAAACCAAACCCTAAACCCTAAACCTAAACCCCAAACCCTAAGTTTATACTTAAAGTACTAAATAAATAAAATAAACATGATCCTAAACCTAAATAAATAAAAGCAAACCTAAACCCTATAACCAAACCTAAACCCTATGAATGGAACCTTGATGGCAGAACATCATCGCCAACCAGCTCGCCTAAATGTGGAGGAATGTAGAGGCAAATTATCATAGTGGTGGTCGAAGTAGTGGTAGTTATGGAGGTGGGTGGAATGACAGAGGTTATAGTCGTTGTGGTGGAAAAGGGAGAAATTGGGATATGATGGTGGATCCCACCATTCGAGAGGCCAGAGTGGTTCTGATGGGAACTAGAGAAACTAAAAAATGGTCAATCCGCTACTTATAATTATGTCTATAGTAGAGCTTCTAGTTATGTAAGATTTTGATTTTCTATGTGCTCATTTTTTATCTATGTTCTCGCCAGTCTTAAAAACATGGTGGGTTACTTTGATGAAATTGAAAAGAAGAAATGTTTAATGATTTTATTCTATTAAAACCAAAACTAAACTAAAAAATAAACTAAACCAAAACCTATACTCTAAACCTAAACTAAAACCATAAACCCTAAATTAAACTATAAACTTAAAACTATAAACCTAAACTCTAAAACCTAAACTTAAACATAAACCCTAAACCCTAAAACCCTAAACCTTAAACCTAAACCTAAATTTAAACCCTAAACCTAAAACCCTAAATCTAAACTTAAACCCTAAACTCTAAGCTAAACCTAAACCCTAAACCCTAAACCCTAAACCCTAAACTAAACCTAAAAACCAAAACTAAACCCTAAACTAAACCTAAATCTTAAATCCAAAACCCTAAACCCTAAATTGTAAACCCTAGACCCTACACGCTAAACACTAAACCTTAAACCCTAAACCCTAAACCTAAACTTTAAATCTTAAACCCCAAAACCTTAAACCCAAAGCCATAAACCCTAAACTCCAAACCCTAAACCCTAAAAACTTAAAAACCTAAACCTAAACAAAATAAATCTTAAAAATAAAATAAATAAATAAACCTAAACTTAAAAATAATATAAATAAACTAATAAAAAAATAAACTAAAATAAAATAAATAAAACCTAAACTAAACTAAAAAAAATAATAAAATAAACCTATAATAAAAAAACTAAATAAATAAAACCTAACATAAAACAAAAAATAAACCAAAATAAAAAAATAAAAATAAAAACTGTAAACCTTAAACCCTAAACTCCAAACCCTAAACCTTAAACCTTAAATCCTAAACACTAAATCCTAAACTCTAAGCCCTAAACCCTGAACCTACCCCTAAACCCTAAAAAACCATAAACCTTAAACCGTAAACCCTAAAACCCTAAACCCTAAACCATAAACCCTAAACCCTAAATCCTAAAATAACCCTAAACTAAAATAAAATAAATAAAAACCTAAACTAAATTAAAATAAAACCCTAAATATTATAAAACTAAACCTAAAATAAAAATAAAATAAACCTAAAGTAAAATAAATGAAAAACTTAAACCTAAAAAATAAACCCAAAAATAAATAAAAAATAAAACCTAAAACTTAAACTAAATAAAACCTAAACCTAAAAAAAAATAAACCTAAACCTAAACAAAAATAAACTAAACTAAAATAAATAAAACCTAAACCTAAACTAAATAAAATAAAATAAATAAAAATAAACTTACACCTAAACTTAAAAATAAAACCTAAAAATAAGCCTTGGATAAAAACTTGAAACCTTCACCTAAAAAAATAAATTAAAAACCTAAACCTAAACATAAAAAAAAAAACCTAAACCTAAAAAATAAAATAAAATAAACTAAACTAAAAAATAAACCTAAACCTAAACCTAAAAAATAAACTAAAATAAAAACCTAAACTAAAATAAATAAACCTAAAATAAATAAACTAAACTAAAAAAAATAAAATAAAACAAAATAAAAATTAAAAATAAACCAAAATAAAAGTTGATTTCCTTGAGCTCGTTGATTGTTGGCTTGATCTCTTCCTCAAACTTTGGTGGTGCATCTCGACTTCAAAATCTTCTAGATCATCAAGTTTCTAAACCTGACTCCTCATATGAGTTAATGTGATTTGAAAAGAACTTATCAATTCAAATGATCGTGATGACTATCTGTCGTCATCATTGATTGGACCCACTATACCGAATCCTAGTCTTGGTCTTGATTGAGAGCTTTTGCATTTGTTCTTCCAGATTCTTTTGGAGTAGTCTGACTTGTGCTTCGACGAAGTATGTGGGATTAACTCATTCTTTGCTAAATTATGAACACAAGGCAAGTACCATGCAAAAGGTAATTCTATTAAATCGTTATATGAATCATCCTCAAATTCTACATCAACTTCTTGACTAGAAGATGATGCTCTTAGAAAGAACCTCTATGTCTTCACACCTATGGATGACATAGGGGCTTCACACCCTCAACTCTTTGAAAGGAAAGTGGGGCTAGAGATAAGGTTCCCAATCGATGCCTAATTATTTTACATATAGACTTGGATACACTTATTCTTTGCTTTGGAGCCTGATCTTCATCGCTACATGGCTCAAGTGTCACCTCCAAGGGAATCTACTAAAGAAAGTGGGGTGTGCTAACCATATAAGACTCATCTTATGAACTAGATTATAAGTCTACATGGATAGCAGTATACTCCTAGTAACTGGGACATATCTTTTATTGGGTGGCCAATAAAGAGGTTTTCTACCCCTGGGACTACCTCTAAACTAGCCACTTCCTCTGCCTAGTGGAGGTCAGGTTGTCCTCCCCATATGTTCGAATGGAGTACTGTGGGAGGAATCGATTGCTCCACTTCCTCCTTCTTGTCTATTTTCGCTCCCTTTTATTTTTTCTTCATTTTCTCTCTTCTTTTCTTTTTCTTTTATTTCTTTCTAATTCTTTTTTTATTATTTTAAACTTTGACCAAGTTCACGATAATAGACTTGTTGATTTTGACGGAGGTAGTAAGCCGCATCCTCATATATGCTGACCTCGTGAACTGTAAATAGCTAGAGATCTCCTTTGACATAGTAGATGATCCCACCTCTCACGAACTTCATGCACTGATGTACAGAGGATGGAACTATGTTGCTCTCATGTATCCATGGTCTCCCAAGCAAAGGGTTGAAAGATGTACCCGAATTTATAATGTTAAACTTGGCTTCGGTCTTCCAATCATCTATCTCCAAGGTCAACACTATGGATCCTGAGTCTTATTGACTTCACTCTAAATCCTAAACCCTAAACATATAATCATAAACCCTAAACCTTAAACCCTAAAACCTAGACCCTAAACCCTAAACCTTAAACACTAACCCCAAAAAACCCTAAACATTAAACCCTAGATCCTAAACCCTAAACCCTAAACCCTAAACACTAAAACTTAAACTCTAAACCCTAAACTCCTAAACCTATTCTACTAATCCTTAAACCCTAAACCCTACCATGACCTTAAACCCTGTATTCTAACCAATACCAAGCCCATACACCCTATCACTCTAAATCATATCTGAGCCCAACCTTAAACCATAAACCACAATCTAAACCTAAACCCTAAACCCAGGCCCTAGGCCTAAAGCTAGGCCCTATGCCTAAACTTACTAAACTAAACTCAGGGTATAAAATCCTAAAATCTTAATAGAACTCTAAACCTTAAACTAACTCTAAACCCTAAAACCTAAGCCCCAAAAACAAACCTAAAGTAATTAAATAAATTAAAAAATAAACTTGATCCCTAAAACCTAATAAACCTAACCTAAACCTAAACCCTAAACCCCAAACCATAAACCTGAACCTAAAGTAAGTAAATAAATAAATAATATAAACCTAAGCCCTATAACCTAATAAACAAAAACATAAACTTGAACCTTAAGAATGTGCAGAACCTTGATGGTAGGAACATCACTGTCAACCTGGCTCAGTCTAGATATGGCGGTGGAGGTGAAGGCAGAGGCCACAGTTATCACAGTGGTGGTCGCAGCAGTGGTGGTTATGGATGTGGGAGGAATGATAGAGGTTATAGCCATTTCAATGGCAGAGGGAGAAATCGAGATATGATGGAGGATCCCATCACTCGAGAGGCCAGGGTGGTTCTGATGGGAATTGGAAAAGCGAAAATGGTCGATCGATCGCTATAGAATGTGTCTTCATAGTAGAGATGCTTCTAGTTATCTAGGATTTTTTATTTGCTCTATGTGAGCTCATTTTTTATCTATGTTGTCGCTTGCATCTTAGAAAACTTGGTGGGTTACATGGTTGATGAAATTGAAAAAAGGAATGCTTAATTTGAATTTCTTCTCTGTTAAAAAAGAACCAAAAACCCTAAACCTAAACCAAAAACCTATACCTTAAACCCTAAACCCTAAAAACCATAAAACCATAAACCATAAAAACCCTAAATCACTAAACCCTAAAATGCTAACCTTAAGCCCTAAACCAAAAAAAACCCTAAACCCTAAACCCCTCTATAACCCTAAACCCTAAACCCTATAACCTTAAACACTAAACCCTAATCCGTAAACCTTAAATCCTAAACCCTAAACTGTAAACCTTAAACCCTAAACCCTAAACACTAAACCCTAAACCCTAAACCCAAAAAACTAAACCCAAAAACCTAAACCCTAAATCTCGAACCTTAAAACCTAAAAACCTAAAAAACTAAACCTAAACTAAATAAATCCTAAAATTAAAATAAATAAAAAACCTAAACCTAAATAAAATAAAATATAAAATAAATAAAAACCTAATCCTAAAATTAAAATAATATAAAATAAACTAATAAAATAAAGTAAAATAAAATAAATAAAACCTAAATTAGACTAAAAAGTAAAATAAATCTCATGGATGAAAACCTAAATAAATAAAATCTAAAGGTAAAATAAATAATTAATTAATCCAAAAATAAACTAAAATAAAATAAAATAAAATCATAAACCTACTCTACCTACCTTAAACCTTAAAACTACACAGATCCCAAGGTTAAGCCCAAACCCTACTACCCACCCTAAACCCTAGGCCTTAACCCAAACCTTAAACCCTCTTTACCCTACCATAACCATGAGCAACCTAAACCTAAACTAAAACCATAACCCTAAACTTAAACCTTAAACCCTACTAAACTTTCTAAATCCTAAACCATACTCTAATCCTTAAACTAAACCCCACAGCCTAAACCCTAAACCTAAACCATAAAGTAAAAAGAAACCCTAAATCAAAAAACCCTAAACATCCCTAACACCCTAAACCTAAAACCACAGTCTAACCCCAAACCCTAGCTCAACCTAAACCTGACCCAAACGAAAACCCTAAACAAAAATCACAAAATCCTAAATAACCCTAAACCCTAAACCTAAACCATAACCCTAAACTCTAAACCTAAACCCCCAAACCCTAAGCCTATACTTAAAGTAACTAAATAAATTAAAAATTAAACATGATCCCTAAACCCTAAATAAATAAAAAGCAAACATAAACCCTATAACCTAATAAACCTAAACCCTAAGAATGGGGAACGATGGTGGGGAACATCACCTCAGCCAAGCTCGGTCAGATATGGTGGAGAGGAGGCAATTATCATTGTGGTGGTCGAAGTGGTGGTGGTTATGGAGGCGGGAGGAACAACATAGGATATAGTCATTATGGTGGCGGAGGGAG
The DNA here is from genome assembly GCA_021442155.1 of Cymbidium sinense. Taxonomy (NCBI): domain Eukaryota; kingdom Viridiplantae; phylum Streptophyta; class Magnoliopsida; order Asparagales; family Orchidaceae; genus Cymbidium; species Cymbidium sinense. The sequence goes on along the minus strand of JAKCPB010000494.1, from coordinate 32,706 downwards.
AAATTTGGATATGATGGTGGATCCCACCACTCGAGAGGCCAGAGCGGTTCTGATGGGAATTAGAGAAACTAAAAAATGGTTGATCCGATCTGCTACTTATAGAACTATGTTATTATAGTAGAGACAGTTCTAGTTATCTAAGATTTTTTTATTTGCTCTATGTGGGCTCATTTTTTATCTATGTTCTCGCTTGTGTCTTAGAAAACATGGTGGGTTACTTGGTTGATGAAATTGAAAAGAAGAAATGTTTAATCTGATTTTATTCTCTAATAAAAAAACCAAAACCCTAAACCCTAAATTAGAATGTGAACCCAAAACTAAAAACCTATACTCTAAACCTTAAATCCTAAAAACCATAAACCGTAAATCCTAAAAACCATAAACCCTAAACCATAAAAACCCTAAACCCCTAAACCCTAAAACCTAAACACTAAACCTTAAACCCTAAAAACCTAAACCCTAAACCTTAAACCCTAAAACCTAAACCCTAAACCCTAAATCTAAATCTTCCCACCCCACCACCTAACTTTCCCATAACCTGACCCAAACTAACCACACCCTCCTAAATCTAAATCTAAAACCCTTTGTCCCACCACTGTTACACACTTAAACCCTAAACCCACCCACTTTAAATCTTAAACCACACCACCAAAGCCATAAACCCTGGGCTCCACCGTGACCTACCTAAGATACTAAACCTCTAAATAATCTTAAAATAAAATAAATAAATCTCCTAAATAAAATTAAAACATAAACAAACCTAAACCTAAACCTATTATATAAATAAAGATAAACTGGGAAGATAAATAAAACCTAAACTACTTAAATAAAATAAACCTAATAAAACCTAAATAAAATAAGCAACATTAACCAAATAACCAAGATAAATTAAAATAAAACCATAAACTTTTCATGACTCAAACCCTAGGCCTTAAAATTCTAAACACTAAATCCTACTCTAAGCCCTACCATGACCTGCACCTAAACCCTACCACAAAACCATAAACCCAACCCAACCTAAATTAAACTCTAAACCCTACCATAAACCATAATCCATAAATCCTAAAATAACCAAAACTAGATAAAATAAATAAAACCTAAACTAAATTAAAAATAAAAGCCCTAAATATTATAAAACTAAACCTAAAATAAAAATAAAATAAACCTGTGAAATAAATGAGACTTAAACCTAAAAATAAACCCAAAATAAATAATAAATAAAACCTAACTAAATTAAACCTAAACCTAAAAATAAACCTAAACCTAAACAAAATAAACTAAACTAAATAAATAAAACCTAAACCCTAAACTAAAATAGATAAAATAAAATAAAACTTACACCTAAACTTAAAAATAAAACCTAAAAATAGGCCTTATATAAAAACTTGAAACCTAAACCTAAAAAAATAAAATAAAAACCTAAACCTAAACCTAAAAATAATAAAATAAAACTTAAACCTTAAAAATAAAATAAAAACAAAACTAAACTAAAAAATAAACCTAAACCTAAACCTAAAAAATAAACTAAAATAAACACCTAAACTAAAATAAATAAACCTAAAATAAATTCACTAAACTAAATAAAAATAAAAAATAAAAATAAACCAAAATAAAAATAAAAAAATAAACCAAAATAAAAGTTGATTTCCTTGACCTCGTTGATGGTTGACTTGATCTCTTCTTCAAACTTTCGTGGTGCATCTCTAACTTCAAAATCTTCTAGATCATCTAAAGTTTCTAAGCATAGCTCCTCATATGAGTTAATGTGATTTGAAAAGAACTCAATTCCAAATGATGGTGATGATCATTAATCATCATCATTAATTGGACCCACTATATCGAATCCTAGTCTTGGTCTTGATTGAGAGCTTTTGCATTTATTCTTCTTTATTCTTTCAGAGTAGTCTGACTTGTGCTTTGATAAAGTATGCGGGATTAACTCATTCTTTGCTAAATTATGAACACAAGGCAAGTACAAATCAAAAGGTAATTCTATTAAATCTTTATATGAATCATCCTCAAATTCTACATCAACTTCTTGACTAGAAGATGATGCTCTCAGAAAAAACCTCTAAGTCTTCACACCTATGGATGAGTTAGGGAATTCACACCCTCAACTTTTTGGAAGGAAAGTGGGGCTAAAGCTAAGGTTTCCAACTGATGCCTAATTATTTTACATATAGACTTGGATACACTTATTCTTTGCTTTGGAGCCTGATCTTCATCGTTATATGGCTCAAGTGTCACCTCCAAGGGAATCTACTATTGAGAAGAGCCGGTTGTGCTAACCATATAAGACTCATCCTATGAAATTGATTATAAGTCTACATGGATAGCAGGTATACTCCTGATAGCTGGGACATATCTTCTATTGGGTGGCCAATAAAGAGGTTTTCCACCCTTGCGACTGCCTCTAAACTAGCCTCTTCCTCTGCCTAGTGGAGGTCAGTTTGTCCTACCCATATGTTTGAATGGAGTAATGAACTGTGGGAGGAAACGATTGTCAGGCTCCACTTCCTCCTCCATGTCTATTTTCACTCCCTTTTATTTTTTTCATTTTCTCCTTCTTTTATTTTTCTTTTATCTTTCTAATTCTTTTTTTATTATTTTAAACTTTGACCAAGTTCATGAGAATAGACTTGTTGATTTTTATGGAGGTAGTAAGCCGCATCCTCATAAATGCTGACCTCGTGAACTGTAAATGGCAAGAGATCTCCTTTGACATAGTAGATGATCCCACCTCTCACGAACTTCATACACTGATGTAGAGAGGATGGAACTATATTTCTCTCATGTATCTATGGTCTCCCAAGCAAAGGTTTGAAAGATGTACCAAAATTTATAATGTGAAACTTGGCTTCGGTCTTCCAATCATCTATCTCCAAGGTCAACACTATGGATCCTGAGTCTTGTTAACCTCACTTTTTAGATTCAATCTTCCCATCTTAGACTTAGGAGTCTTCTAGAAACTAAGACTTCCATAATCATAAGACACTTCTAACAAATAAGTAAACACCTAACATAAGCCTAAAGGCTTAGAATGGTTAACCATAGGATTAGGTTATGCCTTAGGGATTAGGATGATCCACCTACCCTACAACCCAAATCCAATCCATGTTCACCTTCTCAAATCAAACATCGAGTTCAATTCAAACATCAAATTCAAATCCAAATATAAACCCAAATTCCAAAACCAAATGATTGAAGCCAATGATCAAATCCAAACTTGAAATGCTTCCTAAGCAATATGACATATCCCATGGACTTAGACAAATCTTAATCCAAATCAATCCAAAATAAATTGATTTTATCATAATCAATTTATATATTCAATCAAATTCCTAAATATAAATCAAATCTACATTCAAATGACCAAAACTAAATCAAAATAAATCAAATTAAATTAAAATCAAGTCATATGTCCTATCCCATGGACTTAGCCAAATCTTATTCCAAATCAAGTCAAACTCAATTGATTTTCTCACAAATCAATCATATTTTCAATCATCTTCATAAATTTAAATGAAATATACATTTAAATCATCAAAATCCAAACTTAAGCTGCATGTCCCAACTACATGGACTTAACCAATTCCTTCATTCCAAAACCCAAATTCAATTGATTTTCTTATGAATCAATCATACATTTAATTATATTCACAAATATAAATGAAATCTATAATCATCAAGCCAAACCAAAATCAACCCAAGTCAAACCCAACTAAACCCTTTTGACTTGAAATGTTCAAATGAACCAAAACCCATTTAAACCCAAGCCAATTGATTGAATTTCCTAAATCAATCTCAACTAAAACAAACTCAACCCAAAATCAAACCAACTAAACCCAATTGGTCCACCCAAAGTGGCCAATTTGAACTATTTGAGACAAGTTATCCTACCCAAGTTGGATTGAACCAAGCCCATCAAAACCTCCCATGATTGTTGATCACCTAAGTTGATCAATTATCACAAATTAGGTCACCAAGTCAACTTGGTCATTTGATCAAGTCAACCCCTTAACCCATATGAACCCAAACTATGATTGGAACTATGCCAAATCCTTGAAACCAATGGTTCATACCAAATCAAAATTAATATTTGAATATGACTTGGTGGTCAAACCAAACCCAATTGGCCCTCTTGGCCCATATTAAATTGACCTAATAGATAAAATTATGTCAAATCAAAATATAAACCAAATTGATTACAACCAATGGCTCAAGTTCATTCCAAATTGATTGTTTAGCTTGACCGAAGCCATGATTGGGCCCAATTGAACCCAATTGACCTTCTTAGCCCAAATTGATCTAAAGGGTCAAGTTGCCTAAATAAAAACCAAATCAAAATTAATTGAAACCAAAGCATATAATCATCTTCAATTGGTCACTTAACCCAAACCAATTTGTCCAATGTGGTCAAATTGTTCAACTTTACCCATTTGACTCAAAATGAATTCAAATGAGCCAAAATTAAATCTAATCCAAACTAAACCAAACCAATTGAACCAAAACATCCCAAATGATCATATTAACTTGACCAAATTTTTGGTTTGATCCAATTTGACCAATTGGTCAAACCAACTAACAATTTGACCTAAATGAGTCAAATTGAGCCAAACCTAACCATATCAACTCCAATTGACTTAAAATTTTGGATAACCCACTTTTGGCTAATTTTAAATCTATCCAAATCAAATCCAATGCCAAATGATTATTCTACCCTTGAGTCAAGGGAATCACATGAGATAAATCACCCGTGTAAGTGGTCATTTCCATTCATTGACTAGTTGGTACTCTCGCAATGGTCAACCTAGGCACTTACGATGCTGCCCAACCTGACCCAAGGGGTGGTTTGGTCAGCAATGACCCATGGTAGGTGGCATCACCTCACCTCCCCATCGGAGCATTTGAAACCTATAGGACACCCATGATTCCTCCTTGGCAGCCACCTCCACACCTTCAACCAACCATGCTGAGCCAATCATATCCTCCCTGTCACCCATAACTCTCTGAGATGGTCGTACTTCCACTAAAGCCAAACCCAATCTAACCATCGATCAAGAGGAATGTATACACCCTCTTGTTTCCACTCAAATAGACACACACACAAATCATTCTTCAGAGCCCTAGCTACCCAAGATGAGCTATTTGGGCCATTCCCTAAGCTCCCAAGCTTGTTCATCAATCAAAAAATGCCATTCCCATCCATCTCGAAATAGGACACTCCAATTTCTGACCTAACTTCCCCATTTCTTCATCAAGCTCAAATTAACTTTGCACACACCTTCTCTAGGCCTCATCAAGAAAGAATGAATAATCTCCCAAGCTCTTGAGCACTGGAGGTGGGACTTTGATCAAAGTTGAGCTCCAAATCATTGGTTCGTAGTCTTCTGAGTGAACATCGAGGAATTGATCCAATTACTGGTCAATAGGGCTTCGTCTCCACTAGATGAAGCTTCATTAATCATTTGAGCCATCGGTCTTAAGCTTTGGCAAGGTATGCTTTCAAAACGGATCCTTAGTCAAAAATGTGTTTGAGATTTTTGAAGAAAACTTGCATGTCAAGTGATCTTGGCCATTGGATCTCCTTTGATCGATGTCGAGAAGGTGTGGGATCATTTTGGAGTTGATCTGAGCTAAGCTAAGCTCGGATCAAGTGAGCAATGGTGGATAGACTCCATTCTCCCTCACTCATGTGATGTTAAATCACGTCCATTCCACATTGTCGGAGCAGACAGTCATGATTAGATCCACTAGATTGATCTGATTTAATCCTATTAAGTTGTGAATTAATCATGGCCATCTGATTTTAGATTGGGTGGTAAACGAAAAGCACATCCGTCACTGCCACATAGGCGTTGAGTTGAAAAAATTATAAGTAGCCAATCATGCACTCCATGGAGATGACATACCACGTAAAGCCATGTACTTAGATTAGGCTTAATTAATCATTTTAATGGCTAAAACTTCTAAAATCATAAATAAACATAGAAATAAAAAATTCAAATAAATAGTCATTTTAAAGGTATTTTAGAAGAATTCATTAAAATGATCTTAAGTAATTTTAAATAGTAATTAAGATTAAATTACAAAATTAATTAGCTTAATTACTCTTTAATTACTTGAGCAATTAATCCAAACTTTTTTGGGCTAATTTAATGGGATGGCCTCTACCTCCCATGATTTTCTTGGGATTTTTTACTCAATTAATTAAGAAAATTGACTAATTAGACCTTAACTACTCTTTTAAGTTAATTAATTATTAATTAATTCCATGAATAGTAATAAATTAGTTAATTAAGTTTTTTAATCATTTTTCAACAGTAAGTGAACTAAGGAATAGAGTTGGGACCCCTTTCCTTAAGATCATTTCATCCTTTTTCTAAATGAAATTAATTAAGATTTAACTAATTGATTAAATCACTTAATCAAATTAAAATCATAATCACATCAGACCTTAATTAATTAAATCATGTGGTAGATCTTTAGGTGTTTAATAACTTAAAAGAGTTTAATGAAATTATGGTTAGTCTACATGTGTGGAAAATGATAAGAGTAATTAATTAAGTCCCTTAATCTAATTAACTATTAATCATGAGCCAATTGTATTAGGCCCCTTTTATTTTCTAGGATCATTGCAAGTTTATTTTCTACATATCATGTTGGCTCATAATTATTTAGTTAATTACTTTAAGGCATAAGTAAGGTAATTCATCTAATTAAGGGTTCAACCTAATTAACCCATAGAATCAACTTAATTACATTTCCTTAAATTAAATCAAATCAGTAATGTGGGAATGTGTTTAAAACAACAAGTGATGATTTATCTTGTGGGAATGTGTTTAAATCAAACACAGATAAAAATCATTCCTCAAAGCTCTATCTATCCAAGATGAGCTGAGACATTCTAAGCTCCCTCATTCCTCAATCGACAATGCCATTCTCATTTATAAATAGGACACTTCCATTTGATAACTTCCTGATTTCTCCATCAAACTCAAATTAACTTTGCACCTTCCTAGGCCTTGTCGTGCAAGAATGAATCATCTCCCAAGCTTTTGCACCAGTGGGACTTGATCAAAGTTGAGCTCCAAGTCATTGGTTCATGGCCTTAAAACATCGAATTGATCAATTTACACTAATGAGGCTTCATCTTCACTAGATGAAGCTTCCATAATTGTTCAAGCCACCGGTCTTGAGCCCTGGCAATGTATGCTTCCAAAATTGATCCTTAGGCAAAAAAGGGTTGGAGCTTTTTGAAGAAAACTTGCACCTCATGTGATCTTGATCATTTGATCCCCTCTGATCATTGTCGTAAAGGTGTGGGATCCTTTTGGAGTTGATCTAAGCTCAAGTAAGCCCGAATTAAGTGAGCAATGGTGGATGCACTCCATTCTACCTCACTCGAGTGACGTTAGATCACACACCATCCATTTTGCATGATTAGAACAAACAGTCATGATTAGATCCGCTAGATCAATCTGATTTAATACTATTAAGTTATGAGATTGATCGTAGCGATCTTAGATGGTACGATCATCTACCATGTAGGCATTGAGTCAAATAAGTTTTAAGTAGCCAATCTCATGGTGCCAAATCGAAAGAATGTTGCATCAGTGTGCCACATGGTGCCAACAGGAGTAGGCTTTAATTAGGCTCAATTAATCACTTTTAATGATTGAAACTTCTAAAAATTATAAGAAATCATAGAGAAATAAAAAATGCAAATAAATACTCATTTTAAGGTATTTCAGAGGAGAATTAATTAAAAATGATCTTTACAATTTTAAACTGTAATTAAGTTTTAATTGTAAAATTAATTTGCTTAATTATATTTTAATTACTTGAGCAATTAATTCTAAATTTTGTGCGTGAATTTAATTGGATGACCTTTGCCTATCATTTTCTTGGGATTTATTGCTCACTTAAAAACTAATCAAACCTTAACTATTCTTTTAAGTTAATTAATGATTAATTAATCCCATGAACAATAATAAATTGGCTAATTAAATATATTAATCATTATTCAGCAAATTTACTAAGGAAAAGGGTTAGGACCCTTTCCATAAGTTCATTTCACCCTTTAAAATGAATATTAAGATTTAACTAATTAACTAAATCACTTAATGATTGAAATCATAATCACATAACCTTAATTAATTAAATCATGGGGTAGATCTTTGGGTGTTTCCTAACTAAGGAGTTTAATGAAATTATGGTTAGTCCACATGTGTGGAAAACAATAAGAGTAATTAATTAAGTCCCTTAGTCTAAATAACTATTAATCATGAGCCAACTACATTAGGCCCCTTTTATTTCCTAGGATCATTGCAAGTTTATTTTCCATGCATATCATGTTGGTTCATAATTATTTAGTTAATTACTTTAAGGTGACATAAGTAAGGATAATTAATTCATCTAATTAAAAGTTCAACTTAATTAACCCATAAAATCTACTTAATTACATTTCCTTAAATTAAATCAAATCACTAATGTGGGAATGGGTTTAAAATAACAAGTGATGATTTCTTTTCTCCTCTTTAAATCAAATCAAACCAAAACTTAATTAATAAAAGCTTTGGTTTGCTTTAAATAATCTTATTTGATTTGATTATCCTTAAGAACTAGTTTGGTTGAGTGAATCACATGCTTATATTTGATTGTCCTCTTTCCAATCATGTTAAATTTGGTATGTCATTTGAATTCATGTATCCATCTTTTCAAAATCAAGTAAAATAAAATGGATTTTCTTTATGTAAGCTTGCATGTGTTGATTTAATTTAATATATGTGAGGCTATTATCACTATTAAATCCAAATGTATTTCTCAAAAGCTTATAAATGAATAATAATATGTGTTATGATGTTAGTCATAAATACATAAGAAATGCATGTGCTTATAGCTTAAGTGAATGAATGTTGAGTTTTCTTTCATCCATTCATGTATTGATTTACTTAAGATTGGATGGTAATGGGTATATAATGACATCTAGACCATGAGGCTTTAGCTAGCTGCAAATTTAGAATTTGAATTTGTTCTTTGTTAAAAAAAAAAAAAAAAATCTAACCTAAACCTAAAATCTACCAAACCCACCCTCTAACCCAAAATACCACCCTAAACCCTAAACCCTAAACCATACCCTAAACCCTAAACCCCCTAAAGGTACCTAAATCCTCCCTAAATACCCTACTAAACCTAAACCTCTAAATAAAACATCAACAAAATGGTAAAATATAAAATTAAAGTAAAATATAAACCTAAACTAAACCTAAACCTCTACCCTAAACCTAAACCTATACCAAATGATAAATAATGAACTCATAAAATAAATACAAACCTAAACTACTAAAATTAAAACTAAAAAACCTATAAATAAAAACTAATGTAAAAATAAAAAAAACCTAATAAAATAAATAAATAAATAAAACCAAAAAAAATTAAACCTAAAATAAATAAATAATTTAAACCCTACTAAAGAAAAACCTAAACCTAAAATAAAAAATAAAATAAACATAAACTTAAACTAAAATAAACTAAACAAAATTAAAGAAAATTGAAACCTAAACCTAAAATAAAATAAACCTAAACACCAAAACTAAATAAAATAAAATAAACTAAAAATAAAACTAAACCCAAACTAAAAAATAAAGAAACTAAACTTAAACATAAGAATTAAAATAAAACCTAAACCTAAAAGAAATAAAAATAAAACCTAAATAAAAAATAAAATATAAATAAAACTAAACTAAAATAATAAACCAAAAACCTAAACCTAAAAATAACAAAATAAAAAAAAAAACTAAACTAAATGAATAAAAAATAAAACAAATAAAACAAAAAATTAACTAAATATAAAACAAAAATAAAATAAGTAAAATAAATAAAATAAACTAAATAAACCTAAAACCTGGTTGCTTAATTAAAAAAACTAACCCTAAACCCTAACCTAAACCCTAAACCCTAAAGCCTAAATCCTAAACTAAACTAACCCACATAATAAAATAAAATACCAATAATAAATAATAAAATAAATAAACATAAACTACTAACTAAATAAAATAAACCTAAAATGAAACTAAATGTAAATAAAATAAATAAACCAAAAATAAAACTAAATAAAACCTAAACCTAAAATAAATCTTAAAATAAACCAATAATATAAAATAAATCAATCTTAACTAAAACCTAAACCTATAAAAAATAAAACACCTACCTAAACTAAATATAAAATCTAAACCTACCTAATACTAACATACTCTCTAAATAAACTAAAATAAACTTAAATAAAAGAAGCTAAAAATAAAATAAATAAACCTAACTATCACAAAAAATAAATATAAACCAAACCTAATTAATAAATAAAAAATAAAACTAAACTAAAAATAAAACATAAACCTAAAACTAACTTAAAATAAACTAAAATAAAAAAATAAAACCCCAAGCCCACAAAACACTAAACTAAAATTTAACTAAACTAAAACCTCCACAAATCTTAAAAAACCTAAAACCTACCTACCCTAAACCCTAAAACCTAAACTCTAAACTAAAGCTAAATCCTAAACTTATTAAATAAAACCTAAAAAAAATAAATAAAAACTACAAAAATAAAAATAAAATAACATTAAAACTAAACTAAAAATAAAAAAACCTAAGATAAAAGAAAATAAACTAAACAAAATAAATAAATAACTAAATAAAAGAAAACTAAATAAACCTAAACTTAAATATGTTAAAAATAAAACATAAATAAAATAAAACTAAACCTAAATAAAAAATAAAACTAAAATAAAATAATAAAATAAATAAAAAACCTAAACTATAATAAACCTAAAAACAAAACTTAAAAAAATAACAAATAAAACCTAAACACTAAACTAAAAAATCTAAAGAAATAAAATAAAATAAACCTAAACCTACTAAATAAACAAAACTAATATAAATAAAACCTAAATCAAAATAAACTAAACCTACCTAAAAAACTAAATAAAATAAAATAAGTTTAATATCTAGTACTAAAAAATAAACCTAAATACTTAAACCTACCAAAAAATAAATATAAAGACCTTAACTAAACCTCAAAATTCTAAAACATAAAATAAATAAAAAATAAAAAAAACTAAAATAAACTTAAATAAAATGTAAAACCTTGAAAATAAACTAATAAACAAACTAAAATAAATAAACCTAAAATAAATAAACTAAACTATATAAAATAAGACTAAATCAAAAATAAAATAAAATAAACTAAAATAAATAAAATAAAGTAAACAAATACTACTTGTTTTTAATAAATAAAATTAAACCTAACCCTAAACCCTACCAATACCTACCCTACCTAAACCTAGGCCTGACCACAAACCCTAAACCCTCACTAACCACAACTAGGCCCTAAACCCTACCTAAATCTTGTGCCCTAAATCATACTGACCCTAGGCCAAACTCTAACTAACCCAAACTGGGCACTAACCTGACCCTGAATACTGGGCCTTGGCTCTAAACCTGGGCTAACCTAAAACCCTACTGACCCTGGGCCCTGGGCCCCAAATACCCTGTAACCACTGACCTAAACCCTCCCTGGGCCCTAAACTAAAAACCACACTCTATCCAAACCTAAACTAAACTTAAACTCATGAGGCTTAACTAAACCTAAATATAAACCTAAGCTAAAAACCCTATACCCTAAACCATAAAACCATAAAATAAACACTAAACCCAAAACTTAAACCCTAAACCCTAATCCTAAACCCAAACCTTAAAACCCTAAACCTAAACTAAAACCTAAGCAAACCACAAAAAATAATAGAATTTAATCCTCTCTTCTCTTCTAGCTTTGATTTCTCTTTCATTTTCATTGCGGCTTGGCCGATTTCTAATCATTCTTGATCATAATTTTTGATATTTATCTCTGATTGGCTGCTAATGTTAGTTTATGTTTGCTCTTTCAATGGCACTTTTGTTGAACTTTTTTGAACTTGGGCGTCATAGTGCATCAATTTACATGGAATTATGGATCCAAAATCATCCTACTATGCTAAGTCCTTCAAGGATGCATTATCTGGTAAGAATTTTTATTCTAATGCTTCAGTGAATTTGATCTCAACCTCATTTCATGGGATGCCTGCTATTATATGTGTTCGGATCTAGACATGGAAAAGTTGGCGAAGCCTTATGAATTCTCTTTAGTGGGTAAATTTTCCTTACATCGGCCAACTCTCGAAAACATCCGATCATTTTTTTCATAGCCTTAAAATTTCAAGCATTTTCACTATTGGATTGATTGATCCTAGGCATATTTTAATTCAGCTCTCTAATGACTTAGATTACTCAAGAGTCTTTGCCGTGTCTTACTTTGTGTTTAATTGTCAAATGCAACTAAATATGGCTCTTTTGATATAAAGAGGAATCCCCAATTGTTCCTATATGGCTAGCTCTTCCTAATATGAGAAACATTATATTTACACATCAAGTTCTCTTTGCGGTTGGGGCTCTCTTTGGTTGCCTCTTCAAATTGATTAGGCCACCGCTGCGAGATCCTTTTGTTGCTCGTATTTTGGTTGAGATTGATATTACTAAAAGCATTCTAAAGAACTTTGGATTGAAAATTTGGTTATAATCAAAAGTGGAATTTGAGAATTTCTATTTTTTGCAGACATTGTAAGATACATGGCCATGATCAATCTGAATGTTTTGTGCTGCATCCTCATCTTAAAAAGAATTAATTTCCAGATCCTAATCCTCCTCTATTAAATGAAAAAATCAATAAATTTCCTTATGTGCCTAAATTCACTTAAAATGAGAATCATCCTCTACCAAACACTGAAGAAGGGGAAATTACCATTAGGAATGCTTTTATGTATATAGGTCCTATTCTGAATATCACAAATCACTCTCTCTCAGATGGGAATACTTTGGACAAAGATAGACCTTTTCAAACTATTTTTTTTTAAAAAATCCCTTAAAGCTAGAATGTTTACTAATAGCTCCACTAGAACTATTAGATCTTCTCTAACTTCCCTTAAATAACTGCCTCTTCTTTTCTTTTCTTCTTGCTTTTTATTTCTTTAGTTATCTCTTTTCCTATCCTTCTTTTTTTATTATGATCAATTTACTTATTTGGAATGTTAGTATTGGGACTCTCATTGTCACAACCATATTAGAAGTCTTTATCATACTCATAACATAGCCTTACTTATTTTTTATTGAACCATTCATACACTCTTCTAAGATCAACCATGTTTCTAGAACACTTGGCTTTCAAAATTTCTTTTATAATATTAGCAATAAAATTTGGTGTTTTGGAATAATTTAGTCAACATCTCTTTTGATGATCTTCAACAATTGGTTAATGTCCACATCTCATTGAATTTTTTCTTGGTTCCTTTATTTATGCTTCTTGTAATAGAATTTGGTAGGAACATCCTTTGGGATAACTTAAGAACCTTTGCCTCCTCGGTCAACAAACCCTGGTTGGTTGGGGGTGACTTCAACACTATTCTCTCTTCCTCAGAAGGGAGGTTGCTCTCTAATATTCATTCCATGGAAGAATTTTCTAATATGATTCTTGATTGCAATCTATTTGATATTAGCTTTTGCTCCACTATACATTGGCATAACCCAGACTCAGCGGCTTGATAGGACTCTTTTAATTCTCATTGGATTCAATGGCCCATTACTTCTATTAAACATTTGAGCGACTTTTGACCATGCTCCCTTTTGATTTTTTTGTCAAAATCCCTCATTAGATTATCCTCCCCACTTCTTTTTTGATTCCAAAATATGTGGATCCAACACATTGATTTCATAAATGTTGTATCCATTAACTAGATGGACTCTTCATCGATAATTCATTAAGGAATGATTCACCTCGGCTTAAGCTTAAAGGCTTAAATAAAACCTAAATTGGTGGAACAAGCTTAAAAGGCTCAAAAATATGGAACAATTAATTTGTTCTCTTGAAGATTCTATTTGGTGACTCTAAACTTGAGGAGTTGAATGTAGCTAAAGATAACTTGGTTAAATATCGAATATGGAAGAAACCTGGCAAAAGGCGCTAGCAAATATATTGCGATGGTGGAAATACGGTACTTCCATGCTCTTTTCAAAAAAAGAAAGCCTTAAACTCTATTAAAAAAATTAATAATGATAACGACTTTGGATCACGATAATAATGATATTAAAGATTACATCATTTTAAAATTTATTAAATAATAACCCTTCCTTAGAAGCTCTTTCCAACTCACACCTGATTCCCTCAATGATTACTAATGATGACAACCACTTGCTTAGTTTGTGTCCTACAAAAGCTGAGATTGGTAATATTCTCAATAACATGAACCGATTACATTCTACGAGAAACTCGACTCAATTTTTATTATTATATTATTAGTCTGACCTTGTTGATGATGTCATTGATTTTTTTGATGAAAATCATTTACCTAGATACTTTTCAAGCACTTCCATTATTCTCATTCCCAAAATTAATAATCCTGAATCTTGGGATGATTTCAGACCTACCAGCCTTTGCACCTTATTTCATAAACTCATTGCTAAATTAATTGCCAATAAAATTAGTCTGCTGCTGCCTAAAATTATTTCACCCAACCAAACTAGTTTCATTAAAGGTAGAGCTATATTTGACAATATTCTTCTTACCCAAGAGTTGATTCATGACATTGATGGTTCTATCAGAGGTGGTAACATCCTTTTCAAACTAGACATCTCTAAAGCTTTTGACAACCTCTCTTAGAATTTCCTCTTCCAAATTCTTCTTTTGTTTGGTTTTTCTGACTATTTTATCAACCTCATTAAAAATTGTATTACCAATGTTTGGTTCTCTGTTATCATGAACGGTGAGTCCCTTAGTTTTTCCCTTTGATGCATGGTTTGAGACAAGGAGATCCTTTATCACCCTCTCTTTTTATTATTGTTGTTGAATATCTTTCGAGGAGCCTTAATGATCTTTTCAACAATAATCCCAGCATGTTTTTTAGAACTCAAGGTGGTCTATCTCTCATCTTAGTTTCTTGATGACTTCATAATCTTTTGCAATGCCTCTATTCATCACCTTAAAACTATTAAGAATCTTTTAAATAAATTTGGTAATGAAAGTGGTCTTTTTCTTAACGAAGGTAAAAGTTGTTTCATTCCTTCCTCTAAAATCCCTAGTAATAGGATCAACCAAATCTTGAGAATTACTAACTTTCAACAACAATAACTTCCTATTAAATATCTTGGTGCTCCACTTTTTAAAGGTCCAAAAAGATCACATCTCTTTGATGAGCTAATCCAAAAAATCTCTAATAAAATTTTGTTTGGGAATTTCATTTACTCTCTCTTTTGGTAGGACTCACTTTGATTAAGAGCACCCTTAACTCCATGCCTCATATCTCATTCAAACCATTGTGCCAACCATTTCTACCATTAACAAAATTGAGCGCCTCCTTAACAAATTCTTCTGGGGTTCTAACAATTCTTCTAAAAGAATGCATTGGACCTCTTGGTATAAAAGCTATGACACTCTTGCTGAAGGTGGTCTTGGATGTCAATCAAGGAAGCTATCACCGCTTTTCCTATAAACTTTGGTGGAATTTTAAGAGCAATTAGTCTTTGGGCTAATTTCATGACCGCCAAATACCGCTAGTAAGCACCTCTCATTTGCCCCTATAGAGGAGACTCTCCTTTGGAAAAGACTTTGTTCCATCAAATGGGAAGTCAATCATTAATATCTTGGGGATTAACTCTACCTCTTTCTTTTGGCACCTGAGGTGGGTCCATTGATGACTTACTTTCTACCCATTCCACTGCTACTATTAAAGTGAACTCTTTCTAGGAGAATAATATGTGGAACAATAGTAAGCTTACTGAATATATTCCTTTCTCTCTTTTAAATAAGCTTACTACTAATCCTATCATTCCTAGCAATCATGATCAGATCCTTTTTAAGCTTTCTCAAAATGGTGACTTCAACCTTAAAAATATTTGGATTCATATTAAAGAAGCTCATGACTTTTCCAATGTATTTTTCAAAATTTGGAATAACACTATTCCTATTTCTTATTATGTTCTAACTTGGTGAATCCTAAAAAACTTCATCCCTGTTGACTCCTTGATGTGGGGTAAAGGTTTTTACTTACCTTCAAAATGATCTGTTTTCATTGAGAATGTGAATCATGTTTTTGTTAATGAGCCATTGCTTCCAAACTTTGGATTTGGTATGATGATCTCTTTAACATTGACAAATTCAATGGCTCCTTAACTTTATACCAACTTCTTGAAGTTTATTTTGAAAACACCATTAAAGGCCACATTAAAGTCATAACTGCTATCACTCTTATTTGGTTCATATGGATGGACCAAAATGATGTAAAATATTGTGGGATTCCTATGAACCACATGAGGATAGTTGCTAGAATTAAAAATAAAATCCGTGACTTGTTTAATACTAATTTAATTAACTACAATCAATTCAAAGGCTGTAAATTTATGGCCAATAAATTGGGTTTTAACTTGCCGGATCCACCCAACTGTAAAGATGACAAGATTGTTTATTGGGTAAAACCTCATGCTAATACTATTAAAATTAACACTGATGGCTCTATTTCTCAAAATGCTTCTGGCTGTGGTGGCATTTTCAGAAACCTTAATGGTAAAGTCTTATGTGCTTTTGCTTACCCCCTTAATACTTGCTATGTTCCTTTTGTTGAGCTAATGACAGTTTACAAAGCTATTGAGATTTGCCTTCAAAAAGGTTGGCTCAATATTTGGATTGAGGTGGATGCCCGCTGTCGATTGATCTTTGACTTCCACCAAAATGGGCATACAAATTGTACTACCTTTTAAAGCACTGAGCTCTCCTCTCAACTCTATTTTAAAATCACTCATGTATGGCATGAAGGTAATGCATGTGTTGATTACCTTGCTAATATGGGTGCTAGATTGGATGGCATAAAATTCTTTGATCAACTTACACTTCCAAAACATTTGCATGGTTTGTTTAATTTGGACAATATTGGACTCCCTTACCTCAGAAATTAATCCATCCTATTAGTTTGACTTACATTACTGTTAACGCATGATCAACTTCTTAGTTTTGATGTTTCTAGATTTTGCTGATGCTAATTCTAGCTTCTCGGTTCGATCTCTATGGCATCTGTTGTTATTCTACCCTAACCATATTTGGGGTTTTACTACTACTACTGAAAACCACTACTTTTGGTAATGTTCCCCTATCTGCTGGAGGAGATGGATTATTTTATGCTTTTCTTTCTGCTTTACAAGGACAGACTTCTTGCTATCATTATTCTGTTTATGGGTCCTATTGTAATTTTCCATTATATGATTAAGGCTGTGTTTTTTCTCTTTTCCTTAATCTGGAAATTTATTCATGGCCTCATGACTTTGCTGTCTAATTATGTAATATAATTTTATATAGCTTCATGGAAGGCTCGAATTTATCTATCTTTTCTCTCATTAATAGGGTTGTGCCCCCTCCTATGCTATCTAACCTCACCTCCATTACCTGTATGGAGAGCAACTACAATAACCTTGCTATTATTACTATGTCCTTGTAGGATGGGATTTTATTCTTGATGTCATTTCAGCCTATTTTTACTGGTGATGTTGGCTTACCTGCTGGTTTGCTTTTCTTTATCTTGAAGGATTTCAATTGTGGTTTCTTCTTGAACCCCTTTCGAGTCTATGTTGTCTCCCTATTCCTTACTGATTTATCTTATGGTGGGTGCAACAATTATTTTGTTGTTTTAATTATTGGCTGTTGGATTATTGGGTCTTTAGTCCAACAGACTGATTCTGGGGTTATTTCTCTGATTGTCTTTGCTATTTGCAACTGGGCTGCTGCTTATCATATGATATTTGTGGACTACTTAATCTGCTACTATTTATTTCATCCTGGTTCTATTAGACTTGTGCAGATCCCTGTGTTATCTTATGCACTGTCTATTCTGAATGGATGGTTCTATGGTCACTATGTTATTTGTCTGCTCTTGTTATCTTGGTTTTCTAATTGTTCTTGCTAATCTCATCTCCCCAACCTATATGGAGAGACACTGTTATACCCTTGTTATTATCATTATTTTCTCCTTCCAGGATTGGACTTTCTTGTTGTCTTCTTTCCAGTCTGCTTTTAATAATGCTATTATTTAACTGCTATTCCGCTTTTCTTTGTCTTGAAGGATTCCAATGTTGGCTCTCCTTTTGACTTTCTGTGCCTATGTTGTATCACTATTTTATTTTGGTTTATCTTATGGTAACAATAATGGCTTTGCTATTTTATTTATTGATGATTATGCTACTACCTACTGGTTACTAACTAATGCTCTATCTATTCTAATGGGTGGTTTTACCGCCTAGCGTTATTTATCGCCTTGGTTATTTGTTGTCTTGGTTATCTATTATCTTGGTTTTTTAGGATTCCAATGTTGGCTCTCCTTTGAACCCCCTAAGTGTCTATGTTGTTTCTCTATTTTATATTGGATTAACTTATGGTGGGTACAATAATTGTTTTGTTGTTTTATCTGTTGACTATGGGACTTTAGAGTCCTATGTCCAGCAAGCTGCTTATGGGGTTGGCTTACTGATTGTCTTTGTTGTTTGTGTTGCTTATCACCTGATATTTGTGGACTACTTAACGCTACTATTTTTTCCATCTTGGTTTAGTTAGATTTGTGCATCTGATTATGCTTTTATCTACTTGGTTATTATCTTATGCACGCCTATTCAATGGGTGGTATGGTCACTATCTTTTGTTGTCTTATCTTGGTTGTTTGTGATCTAGATTATCGGGTTTTATGCCCAAAGATGCTATTAGTCTTTTCATCCTTTATTTGGTACTATTTATGGTGGGATGCAACCTATTTCTTGTGATTACTGGTGCAACTAATCTGTTACTGCATTCTCACCTTGGTACTGTTAGACTTCTGCATCACTTATTGTATTTGGGTTTGGGTTCTACTGCCTTGGTTTACATTTGCTTTTTGTTAACTTCGCAATGGTTAAAAAAGGGGGTTAACATCTGCTTATTATGATTGGGTTTCTTTGGACTACACCCAATCGTACTCTGAAAGTTTCATTTTAGCTCATTGATTTGCTTAGCAAGATTTCAGCGGGTTGCTTTTTCTGCTGTTCTCTTATGGTGGGTTTTTATGCTGGCCTAATTATACACTTGGCTATGGTTTTAAAATGGATTCTGGCAAAGATGGCTCATTCTCGTATGTATAAGGATCATCATGCTATGGAGACTATATTGATGATAATTTTCCTGCATGGGACCTTTTATCTTTCTGCTCTTTGCAATCTCCTTTATATATTATATATGGCTTTATTTAAGTTTGTGTGTACTAAGGCCCATAAGACTTTCAACAAATGGCTACTTTCTTCTCATGGGTTTGTAGGCTTTGATGTAATGATTTCACTTGGTTTGGTAGTAGCTCTTGTGATGTAACCCTTCCTGAAGTTTGGATTCTCATATTTGCATCTGCCCAATTTAGTGACTGAGCAGCCTTCTTTCACACACTTCTCTATAATTTTCTTATGTCGCTTCACTTTTCATACTACTTTAACTATTCTAATTTCTATCTTTCTTCATTTTTGCAGATGTACTTCTCTTTTCTCTTGCGTGTTCTCAATGCATGCCTTCATCAAGAGCTTTGGCCGATCTATCCATTGGCTTATCTATGTTAATCACTTTGTCTTTTGCTTTACTTTTCTATTTTATTTTGCTTTTTTTAGATGGGGATTTACTATCTAGCGATTGTAGCTTTTGAGTTAGTTTTGGTTTATCCCCTGGATCTTGTAATCCTCGTGGCAATAAAATTCCCTATATGGGGTTTCCCAAAAAAAAAAAAAAACTAAACCCTAAAATCTAAAAACTTAAAACCTAAATTAAATAAAACCTAAAAATAAGATAAATAAATAAACCTAAACCTAAATAAAATATAAAATAAAATAAAATAAAAACCTAAACTAAAACCAAAACCTAAATCTAAAAAATAAAATAAAATAAACTAATAAAAATAAACTAAAATAAAAATAAATAAAACCTAGACTAAACTAAAAAAATAAACCTAAGAATATAAAAACTTGAATAAAAAAAAATTAGCCTAAAATAACCTAAAATAAAATAAAATAAAAAATAAATAAAAACATAACCCTAAAAAATAAACTTAAAAATAAATAAAAAATTAAACCTAAACTCTAAACAAAAAAAACCTAAACCTAAAATAAAAATCAAATGAACAAAATAAAATAAACCTAAACCTATACTAAAATAATCTAAACTAAAATAGATAAAAGATAAACCTAAACCTAAAATAAACTAAACCTAAACCCTAAACTAAATAAATAAAATAAGCTAAAATAAATCTAAACCTAAACTAAAAAAACTAAAACCAAAAATAAACCTAAAATAAAACCTAAACATAAACCTAAAAAACCTAAACCTAAACCTAAAAAATAAAAAATAAAACTAAAACCTAAAATATAAATAAAATAAAAATAAAACTAAACTAAAAAATAAACATGAACCTACACCTAAACCAAATAAATAAACTAAAATAAATAAACCTAAAATAAATAAACTAAACTAAATAAAAATAAAAAAATAAAAATACAATAAAATAAATAAAAAATAAACTAATTAAACCTAAACTTACCGATTTACTTAATTTAAAAAAAAAAACCCTAAACCGTAAATACTAAATTGTAAACCCAAATAACCCTAAAACTAATAAACCTTAAACCTACAACCCTAAAACCAAAACCTAAACAAAAAAATAAAATAAAAATAAAACTCAACTAAAAAATAAACCTAAACCAAAACCTAAACATAAATAATAAGCTAAAATAAAAAATTTAAACAAAAAAAATAAACTTTAAATAAATAAACTAAACTAAATAAAAATAATAATTAAACATAAATAAAAATGAAATAAAATAAACTGAAATAAAAAAATAAACTAAATAAATAAAAGAAGAAATGTTGAATATGAATTTGTTCTCTTTGAAAAAAAATCAAAAACCCTAAACCTTAAACTTATACCTGAACCCTAAACCTAAACCTAAACCCTAAACCCTAAATCCTAAACCGTAAAAACCCTTAACCCTAAACTCTAAATGCTAAACCTTAAATCCCTAAACCCTAAACCCTAAACCCTAAACCCTAAACCCTAAAATCTAAACTCTAAACCTTAAACCCTAAACACTAAACCCTAAACCATAAACCTAAAAAAAAAATCCTAAACCCTAAACTAACCATAAACCTTAAACCATATACCTTAAACCATAAAAAGAAATAAAAACCTAAACTTAAACTAAATAAAACCTAAAAATAAAATAAATAAAAAATCTAAACAAAAATAAAATAAAATAAAAACATAAATTAAAACATAAACCTAAACTTTAAAAAAATAGAAAATGAAAATTAAACTAAATTAAAATTAATAAAAACCTAAACTAATCTAAAAAAATAAACCTAAATAAAATAAACTAACCTAAAATGAAAATAAAATAAACCTAAAATAAAGTAAAATAAAAAATAAATAAAACTTAAACCTAAACATAAACCAAAAATAAACCTAGTAAATAAAATATAAACCTAACCCTAAACTTAAAAAAAACCTAAACCTAAAATAAAAATGAAATAAACCTAAACCGAACTAAAATAAACTAAACTAAAATAAATAAAAAACCAAAACCTAAACCTAAAATAAGCTAAACATAAACCTAAACCACATAAAATGAAATAAACTAAAAACAAACCTAAACCTAAACTAAAAAAATAAAACCTAAAAATAAACCTAAAATAAAATTCTAAAATTTAAACCTAAAAAAATAAAATAAAAACATAAACCTTAACCTACAAATAAAAAATAAAACCTAAACTTTAAAAATAAAATAAAAATAAAACTAAACTGAAAAATTAACCTAAATTTAAACATAAAGCTAAAAAAACTAAAATAAACTAACTAAAAATAAAAATAAACCTGCATAAAAATAAAAAATAAAATTAACTAAAATAAATAAAAAATAAACTAAATAAACCTAAACCCAATAGTTTATTTAATTTAAAAAAAACCATAACCCTAATCCGTAAACCCTAAATTAACCATAAACCTTAAACCCTAAAACCCGAAACCCTAAACCCTAAACCCTAAACCCATAAGCCTAAAACCTACAACCCTAAACCCTAAGCCCTCGACCCCAAACCCTAAAACCTAAACCCAAAACCCTAAATTTTAAATACCTAAAAACCTAAAACTAAAATAAATTAAATCTAAAAATAAAATCAATAAAGAAATTTAAACCTAAATAAAATAAAATAAAATAGAAACCTAAACTAAAACCTAAAGCTAAACCTAAACATAAACCTACACTAAAAAGAAAATAAAAATAAAACTCAACTAAAAAATAAACCTAAACCTAAGCCTAGACCTAAAAAGTAAAATAAAATAAAAAACCTTAACTAAAATAAATAAATATAAAATAAATAAACTAAACAAAATAAAAAAAATAAACGTAAATAAAATAAAAATAAAATAAACTGAAATAAAAAAATAAATTAAATGAACAAAAGAAGAAAGTTTGAATAAGAATTTATTCTCTTTAAAAAAAATCAAAAACCCTAAACCTTAAACTCATACCTGAACCCTAAACCTAAACCTAAACCTTAAACCCTAAAACCCTAAACCCTAAACCGTAAACCTTAAAACCTTAAACCCTAAACCCTAAACCCTAAAACGTAAACCCTAAACCTTAAACCCTAAACACTAAACACTAAACCTTAAACCAAAAAAAAATGAAATCCTAAACCCCAAACCCTAAACGCTAAACCCTAAAAAGAAATAAAAACCTAAATCTAAACTAAATAAAACTTTAAAAAAATAAAAAAAAAATCTAAACCAAAATAGAATAAAATAAAAACATAAATTAAAACCTAAAACTAAACCTAAAATAATAAAAACCTAAAATAATCTAAAAAAATAAGAAACCTAAATAAAATAAAAATTAAACCTAAAATAAAAATAAAATAAACCTAAAATAAAGTAAAACAAAAACTAAATAAAAACCTAAACCTAAATAATAAACCTAGTAAAAAATAAACCTAAACCCTAAACTTAAAAAAAACCAAACCTAAAATAAAATGAAATAAACCTAAACCTAAACTAAATAAACTAAACTAAAATAAACTAAACTAAAATAAATAAAACCAAACCTAAACCTAAAATAAGCTAAACTAAACCTAAACCCAAACTAAATAAATAAAATGAAATAAACTAAAAAAAACTAAACCTAAACTAAAAAAAATAAAACCTAAAAAATAAACCTAAAATAAAAATCTAAACCTAAACCTAAAAAAAAATAAAATAAAACATAAACTAAACCTACAAATAAAAAAATAAAACTTAACCTTGAAAATAAAATAAAAATAAAACTAAACTAAAAAAATAAACCTAAATTAAAACATAAAGATAAAAAAAGTAAAATAAAATACCTAAGCAAAAAAAAACAAGCCTAAAATAAATATAATAAACTAACTAAAAATAAAAATAAACCTAAATAAAAATAGAAAATAAAATTAACTAAAGTAAATAAAAATAAACTAAATAAACCTAAACTCAATAGTTTATTTAATTTAAAAAAAATCAACCCTAAACTAAACCAAAAATTAACCATAAACCTAAACCCTAAAACCCTAAACCCTAAACCCTAAACTATAAACCTTAAAACCTATAACCCTAAACCCTAAGCCCTATACCCCAAACCCTAAACTCTAAACCCTAAACTTTAAATACCTACAAACCTAAACCTTAAATAAATTAAATCTAAAAATAAAATCTCTAAAAAAAATTTAAACCTAAATAAAATAATTAAAATAAAATAAAATAGAAACTTGAACTAAAACCTAAAGTTAAAGCTAAACCTAGACCTAAACCTAAAAATAAAGTTAAATAAAAATAAAACTAAAATAAATAAAATAAATAAAATAAATAAAAACCTAAATTAAACTAAATAAATAAAATAAACATAAAAATAACAACCCTAAATAAAAAAAATGTAAACTTAAAATAAATTTAAAATAAACCTATCTAAAATAAAATAAAAAGTGAAAAAAACCTAAACCTGAAAAATAAACCAAAAAAATAAATAAAAAAAATAAACCTAAACCTAAAACTAAAAAAAAGTAAACCTAAAATAAATAAAAATAAACTAAATTAAATAAACATAAACCAAATAAACCTAAACCCTACCTACTTAATTTAAAAGAAATAAATGAAAAAATTAAAAAACACTAACCCTAAATCCTAATCCCTAAATTTACCCTAAACCCAAAACACTAAACCCTAAACCTACTATCGTAATCCCTAAACCCTTAACCTTAAAACCTCCAACCCTAAACCTTAAACCCTAAACCCCAAACCCTAAACCCTAAACCCTAAACCTTAAAGTTTAAAAACTTAAAAATCAAAACCTAAAATAAATTAAACATAAAAATAAAATTAATAAAAAAAGAAAAACTTGAATAAAATAAAATAAAATAAAATATAAAATAAAAACCTAAACTAAAACCTAAACCTAAACCTAAACCTAAACTTAAAATAAAAAATAAAATAAAAATAAAAACTAAAATAAAATAAAATAAAATAATAACATAAACTAAACTAAGAAATAATATAAACTTAAAAAAATAATAAACCTAAATAAAATAAAAAACTAAACTTAAAATAAATATAAAATAAACCTAAAATAAAATAAAATAAAACCTATACTTAAAAAAATAAACCTAAAAAATAAATAAAAATAAACCTAAACCATAAACTAAAACAAACTTAAACCTAAAATAAAATAAACTAAAATAAATAAAATTAAACTAAATTAAACTAAACCCATTTACTTAATTTAAAAAAATAAATAATAATAAATATTTAAAAAAAAACACTAACACTAAAACTCACTAACCCTAAACTCTAAACCCTAAACCTTAAACCCTAAACCCTAAACCCTAAACCCTAAACCTAAACCCTAAATCTTAAACCCTAAACCCTAAACCCTAAACCCTAAACCATAAACCCTAAAGTCTAAACCCTAAACCTACAACCCTAAACCCTAAACCCTAAACCCAAAATCCTAAAGCATAAATACCTAAAAACTTAAACCTAAAATAAATAAAACCTAAAAATAAAATAAATAAATAATTAAACCTAAACCTAAATAAAATAAAATATTTAAAAAATTAAAAACCTAAACTTAAACCTAAACCAAAAAATAAGATAAAATGTAAAAAATGAATTAAAATAAAATAAATAAAAAAATAAATTAAACTAAATAAAATAAAATAAACCTAAAAATAAAAAACCTAAATGAAATAAAAACTGACCGTAAACTAAAAATAAAATAAAAATTAACCATAAAATAAAAATAAAATAAAATAAAAAGTAAATAAAAACCTAAACCCTAAACTAAACTAAATAAATACCATAACCTAAAATAAACAAAATAAAATAAACCTAAAATAAACTAAACCTAAACCCTAAACTAAATAAATAAAATAAACTAAAAAATAAACCAAAGCTTAAACTAAAAATAAACCTAAAATAAACATAAAATAAAACCTAAAACCTAAACCTTAAAAAATAAAATAAAAACACAAACCTGAACCTAAAAATAAAAAATAAGACATAAATCTAAAAAATAAAATTAAAATAAAACAAAATTAAAAATAAACATAAACCTAAACTTAAATCTAACATATAAACTAAAATAATAAACCTAAACTAAAATAAATAAACCTAAAACAAAAAATTAAATTAAAAAAAATAAAAAGTAAACCTATATAAAAATAAATAAAATAAAATAAACTAAAATAAAATAAAAAATAAACTAAATAAATGTAAACCCATCAGTTTACTTAATGTAAAAAAGCTCTAAACCCTAAACCCTAAAAGCTAAACCCTAAACCCTAAACCTTAAACCCTAAAACTAACCCTAAACCCTAAATAAAACTAAACCCTAAACTAAACCCTAAAATAAACCTAATTCTAAACCCTATCCTAAATATAAAAAAATAAATAACAAATAAAAAAACCCAAACCCTAAATCCTAAATCCTAAACATAAACCCTAAATCCGAAACCTAAACCCTAAACCCTAAACCTAAACCCTAAACCCTAAACCCTAAACCGTCAAAACCCTAAACCCTAAAACCCTAAACCCTAAACTCTAAACCCTAAATAAAATAAAAATAAAACTAAACTAAAAAATAAGAATAAACCTGAACCAAAAACCTAATAAAATATACTAAAATAAAAAACCTAAACTAAGATAAATAAACCTAAAATAAACAAACTAAATTAAATAAAAATAAAAACTAAACCTAAATTAAAATAAAAAATAAAATAAACTAACAATAATAACAACAACAACAACAACAACAAGCCTTAATCCCACTAGGTGGGGTCGGCTACATGAATCATTCATCTCCATTGTGTCCTATTATGTGTCAAATTCTCATTTAAATCAAGTATACTAAGATCATTTTTTATACATCTTAACCAAGCCTTTTAGGTCTACTCTACCTTTCTTAACATAAGGCAAATCTAATGCATCTACTTTCCTAATTAATCATCGAACCGACGCTTTTGTGGCAAACCATCTAAGGTGACTCTAATCTTATCTACCACTGAGCTACTCCAACTTTTCTCGAATATACTCATTTTCATTCTATCTCTAAGAGTAAAGACACTCATCCACCTAAGCATCCTCATCTCTGTAACACTTAACTTTGTCTTATGCTTCTGATTTATTGGCCAACATTCTGCACCATAAGTAATTGCAGGTTTTACCACCATCTTATAAAATTTTCCCTTAAGTTTAAGTGGAACTTTTCTATCACATAATAGGCCTGATGCATTCCTCCACTTCAACCATCCAACATGAATTTAACTAATTACATCTCCATCTATTTCAACATCATTTTGAACAATAGAGCATAAATATCTGAAACGCTCACTCTTATTAATGACTTGTTCACCTAATGTCACAACACTACCACTAGAACTTCTACAACTAAAATTACACTCCATATATTCAATTTTAGATCTACTTAAATGAAAACCTTCTCTAGAGTTGACCTCCATAATTCAAGTTTCTGTTGGACTCCTCTTGGTCTTATAACAAGAAGAATTTCATAAAAGCATACACCAAGGTACATCTTCTTGTAAATGCCCAAGTAAGAACATCCATAACTAAATTAAAAAAGATAAGGGCTTAAAGTCGATCCTTGATGTAATCCAACCAAATAGGAAAATATTTTGTCAATCCTCCTTGTGTTTGGACACAAGTTACTCTAGAATACATATCAATGACTTGAATATAACCAATATTAACTCTTGTTTCTAGAACTCTCCAAAGAACATCTCTTGAAACTTTATCATAAGCTTTCTAAATTAATAAATATCATATGTAGATCCTCCTTACTTTCTATGCTTCTCCATCAAACTTAACAAATGTATGCATCCATAGTAGATCTACCGCATGAAACCAAAGCAGGAGAAACTTTGTATCACATCATAACCTATGATCAATTACTCTCCCATAATTTTAATGTATGGCACATTAACTTAATTCCTATATAATTTGCATACTCTTGTGCATCACCTTTATTCTTAAATATAGAACCAATAAACTCTTTCTCCACTCATCTAATCTTTTAGTCTTTAAAATGACATTAAAAGATTTGTGAAGAAATTCCTTGATCTCCTAAACATTTCCACACTTCTATTGAATATTATCCTCCTTGCTTTTCCACATTTCATTTTCTTTAAAGCTTCACTAACTTTGATTTACTAATAAAATGATAAAATGAAATTCTATTTTAGGTATTAAGGTTGCTAAAACCAATCACTTTCAGATCCTTCATTAAAAAAAGTTTATCAAAATACCTCATCCACCTATTTTCAATATCTTTTCTAAAAAAAGTATTTTATTATTTTCATCCTTAATACACCTCACTTGAACTATGTCTTTACTTCTCCTATCTCTTTGGTTGGCTAACTTATACATACATCTTTCACCTTCTTTGGTATCTAATCTATTGTCTAAATCACTAAAAGGTAAATTCTTTGCATCATATACTGCTTTCTTAGAATCTCTACAGGCCACTTAATATATTTTCCAATTCTCTGAGTTTTTACATCTAAACAAGTTTTATAACAATACTTCTTATTTTTTATCTTTTCTTGCACACTCTGACTCCACCACCAACTATTCTTATTAAAAGAAGCTTTTCTTTTTGATTCTCTAAGCACATCTTTAGCAACTTGCTTAATTTCACTTGCTATTTCTTCCCACATAATGTTAGCTTCCTCATGAACATCCCAAATTCTAATCTCTTGTAGCTTGCTCTTAAAATATTTTTATTTATTTCCTTTAAGTGTCCCCATCTAATTCTAGGACAATAATTTTTATTTTTTCTCTTATAACCTTTCATATTAAAATCTAAAACTAACAATCGATGTTGTACTTAGATTTTCACTTGAATGATCTTACCTTTACAATCTAAATGATCTATTTTTCTTATCAAAATAATCAATCTGTTTTACTAGATCCATTTTTATAAGTAATAATATGTTCATCTATTTTCTTAAATAAAGTGTTAGCAACTATAAAATCATAAGCTAAAGTAAAATCTAATATAGTCCTACCTTCTTCATTAGTCACTCCAAATCCATAACCACCATGAATACTTTTAAAATCTTCTACCACTCTACCAACATGTCCATTTAAATCTCCTCCAATAAATACTTCAAGAGGTATCAATTGTATTAATCCCTCTAATTCATTCCAAAATTTTCTTTTCGCTTACCTAAACCTACTTGAGGAGCATATACACTTATAACATTGATAATCTTAGTATCAACAATAATCTTTAAAGCTATAATTCTATCTCTGCATCTATTAATATTTATAACATTATCCTTCAAACTTTTATCTATAATCACACCTACACTCTTTCTAGTTCGACTTTAAATACCAAAGTTTAAAACCTAAACTATCAATCTCCTTGGCCTTCTCCCCAACCCATTTAGTTTCTTGAATACATAAAATATTTATCTTTCTATGAACCATAATATCTATTAATTCTATTAATTTACCTGTAAGATTACCTATATTCCAAGATACTAACCTAATTTTAGTTTCATGGACTAACTTCTTTTCATAATATACTAACACTTATTTAACATAAACTACTGACCTAGACATTTTTCAAATAAATATAAACCTACTCTAAATAACAAATGATTTAAAGGATTCATGTCATGATTAGACAAGTTTTACTAATTACCTAAAACTCCACTTTTCACATATGGACTTGGGACCGACAATGGTAGAGTTAAAAAAATAAAATAAACTAAAATAAATAAAAAATAAACTAAATATACTTAAACCTATCGGTTTACTTAATTTGAAAAAAAAACCCTAAACTCTAAACGCTGAACCCTAAACCCTAAATCCTAAACCCTAAAACTTAAACCCTAAAACTA
Organism: Cymbidium sinense; assembly: GCA_021442155.1. Classification (NCBI taxonomy): domain Eukaryota; kingdom Viridiplantae; phylum Streptophyta; class Magnoliopsida; order Asparagales; family Orchidaceae; genus Cymbidium; species Cymbidium sinense. The sequence goes on along the minus strand of JAKCPB010000494.1, from coordinate 3,152 downwards.
ACCCTAAACCATAAACCTACAACCCTAAACCTTCAACCATAAACCCTAAACCCTAAAAACCCTAAATCCTAAATAAATGAAATGAAAAAAAATACAAACCCTAAACCCTAAACTCTAAACACTAAAATAACCCTAAACCCTAAAACTAACCCTAAACCTTAAACATAAACCCTAAACCTAAACTAAATAAACCCTAAACCTTAAACCCTAAAACCCTAAACCCTAAAAAAAAACCTAAACCTAAATAAATAAACCTAAAATAAAATAAATAAATAAAACCTAAACTAAATAAAAAATGATAAAATAAATAAAATAAACCTAAACTAAAACCTAAACCTAAACATAAACCTAAAATAAAATAATTTAAAAAAATAAAAAACTAAAATAAAAAAATAAAAAAAAACTATTTAAAACTAAATGTAAAATAAAAATAAATTAAACTTAAAATAAAATAAAATAAAAACTAAATAAAAACCTAAACCTAAAAAATAAACCTAAAAATAAATAAAAAAATAAAACCTAAACCCTAAACTAAAAAAACATAAACTTATAATAAACAAAATAAAATAAACATAAACCTAAACTAAATTAAATTAAACTAAAATAAATAAAACCTGAAATAAACTAAACCTAAACCTAAACCTAAACCAAATAAAATAAAATTAAACCTAAATTAAAATAAACCTAAAATAAACAATTAAAACTAAACCTAACCTAAAAAAAAATAAAATTAAAACCTAAACTAAACCTAAAATAAAAAAATAAAAATTAAACCTAAAAAAGACAAAATAAATATAAACTAACTAAAAAAAATAAACCTAAACCTAAAAAAATAAATTAAAATAAAAAAACCTAAACTAAAATAAATAAATAAATAAACTAAACTAAATAAAATAAAAAATAATAAATAAAAAATAAAAAATAAAATAAAATAAATAAAAAATAAACTAAATAAACTTATACCTACTGGTTTACTTAATTAAAAAAAACTCTTAAACCCTAAATCCTAAACCCGAAACCCTTAACCCTAATCCCTAAAACTAACCCTAAACCCTAAACCTACAACACTAAACCTACAACCTTAAATCTTAAACCCTAAACCCTATACTCTAAATAACCCTAAAGCCTAAACCCTAAACCTAAACCCTAAACCCTAACCCTAAACCCTAGACCCTAAAAGCATAAACCCTAAAACCCTAAATCTTAAACCATAAAACCTTAACCTTAAACCCTAAACCCTAAACCTTAAATTAATGGTCGATCACGGGAGAAATAAGAAAGGTCGATCATAATCAGATCCTAAACTAGTTATCTAGGGTTTTAATTTGCTCTAATTTCATTTTTTATCTATGTCATCACTTGTGTCTTAAACTAATGTTACTTGATGAAATTTAAAAGAAAAAAATATTAAATCTTTGTTTGTTCTCTCTTAAAAAAATAAAAACCCTAAACCTAAAATGTAAATGTTGAACCCTAAAACCCCTAAACCCTAAACCCTAAATCATAAACCCTAAAACCTTAAACCTTAAGCCCTAAACCCTAAAGCCAAAACCATAACTCAAAACCCTAAACCCTAAACCCTAAACCCCAAACCCTAAACCCCAAACCCTAAACCTAAACCTAAATTAACTAAATAAATTAAAAAAATAAACATATACCTAAAATCTAATAAACCTAAACATAAGACTAAACCCTAAGAATGGGCAGAACCTTGATGGCAGGAACATCACCATTAACCAAGCTCATTTTTTATCTATGTTGCCACTTGTGTCTTAGAGAACTTAGTGTGTTACTTGGTTGATCAAATTGAAAAGAAGAAATGTTGAATCTAAAATTGTTCTCTATTAAAAAAAAACCAAACACCCTAAACCCTAAATAAAAACTTAAACCTTAAACCCTAAACGTAAACTTTTATAATAAAAAAGTAATAAAAAATAAATAAATATAAAAGCCCTAATCCTAAACCCTAGACACTAAAACTAACCCTAAATCATAAACCTTAAACCCTAAGCCCAAAAACCCTATACCCTAAATCCTAAACTATAAACCCTAAACATACAACACTAAACCTACAACCCAAAATCGTAAACCCCAAACCCTAAAAAACCTTAAAACTTAAACCCTAAACCCTAAACTGTAAACAAACAACCCTAAACCCTAAACCCTAAAAAAACCTTGAACCTTAAATCCTAAATGAATAAATAAAAAAACCCATAACATTAAACAGTAAAACTAACCCTAAACCCTAAACCTAAACTCTAAACCCTAAACCATAAACCCTAAACCCTAAACCTTAAATGCTAAACCCTAAACTTTAAACCCTAAAACTACCCCTAAACCTTAAACCCTAAACCATAAAACCTACAACCATAAACCCTAAACCCTAAACACCAAACCCTAAGCCCTAAACCCTAAACCCTAAACCATAAAAACCTAAAAGCTTAAACCTAAACTAAATAAAACCTAAAAATAATATAAATGAAAAACCTAAACCTAGATAAAATACTAAAATAAAATAAAATAAAAATTTAAAACTAAACTAAAACAACATAAATAAACACCTAAACTAAACTAAAAATAAAATAAATTTAAAATAAAAAAAGCCTAAATAAAATAAAGACTAAATGAAAAATAAAAATAAATAAACCTAAAATAAAATAAAATAAAACTAAATAAAACCTAAACCTAAAAAAAATAAACCTAAAAATAAACCAAAAAAAAATAAAAATAAAACCTAAACCTTAAACTAAAACCTAAACATAAAATAAACAAAATAAAATAAACCCAAACCTAAACTATAATAAACTAAACTAAAATAAATAAACCTAAAATAAACTAAACCTAAACCTAAACAAAAAAATAAAATAAAATAAACTAAAATAAACCTAAACCTAAACTAAAAAATAAAATAAAAAATAAACATAAAATAAAAAACCTCAAAAACCTAAAAAAAAATAAAATAAAATCTAAACCTAAAACCTACAAATAAAAAATAAACTTAAACCTAAAAAATAAATAAATAAAATAAAAACTAAAATAAATAAAATAACTAAACTAAAAATAAAAAATAAACCTAAATAAAATAACAAATAAAATAAATAAATAAAAAATAAACTAAATATAGCAATACGTAACTGAACGAAGTACATCAG